>JBBDHI010000009.1:10415109-10452135 GCA_037177115.1 Craterocephalus stercusmuscarum | reverse complement strand
AAAGGCATCTCAAGGCAGTTTCAAGTCTTAATAAATTCTCTTCAGATTGAAAACTGAAGAGAGAAAGACAAAATGAAGACGTAGAAATGTAATCTTTATAACAAGTGTTGGGGTTTTGTAAAGAGAACACAAAGTGATTATGTCATACAAGAAACCGATTCTTTGTGTCTGGTAAGTGGATATTGTACACTGCAGTCAGAGAAAAATAGAAAAAAAATCTGTTACTGAACACTAATCTGAGTTAGGCTTTAAACATTGCCCTTTGTGCTCGGGTCTTTTGCAGAAGCTGGACAAAAATCGATGACACGCCTGAATTAATACTTAATCATAGCAACACAGATGCTCTTAGCCAAGGTCTGTGCCCACTGCTGCGTCTACACACAGAGGAAGAAGTATGGGTACAAAGCACTAGGAACATATGTCACAGAGCAGACTTTTATGATCAATGCGAATACAGAGCATTGACACACATTTGAATGCATGTGCATGTCCACTTGGGTCACCACTACAAGCTGTCAGCTTCACAGTTATAAAAGCATGCAATCAAAACTGGGCTGAGCTGAATTTGTCCAAACTAACTGCATTTGCAAGTGAGGCGGTCAGACAGTCTGACATTTCATCTCCTTTTCAGTTAAAGCCCATTTCCATCCAACAGAATCATGTAGTGGCTGAGTCTGAATGTATTATTTGCTTAATGGACTGGGTTTTAACAGACTGACAATAATCCTGCTGAGGGGAATGTCAACATGTTTCCCCAAACTACAATACTGTCGTGACACAACAAAGCTGATGTGAATATAAATGGCTCCAGAGTCCTGGAGTTTCCACCCAAGTCTTTATCAGACAGCAAACGGAATTGCTACTGTACGTGGGGCTTTTTCCAGTGACTGACATGGCTAATCACACTGGCTTCTGATTGGGGAAGAATGAGAAAGAGATAGCTATTAGGGGAATTCATGTGAAAAATGGCTGTAAACCCTGTTATTTGCTACCACGGCAACAGATGGAAGCACATTTATTGTTGGTTCTAACTATGGACCAAGTAATGACTGGCCAAAGACAATCTATGACAAGAGTGACAAACCCATTGCCTGTAAATCATGACCAAACGGCTGAAAATGTTCCCTTGTGAAAATGGTTTTTTTTTTTTACATGCCATTGCAGTTCACACTGTCAATAAGAATTGAAATAATACCATACCAGTTTTGTTCTATATCAAAAAGAAGAATCAGTTATCAGCTTAAAAATGTATCCTCATGAGTATTTTCCACCATGATTAATTCAGAATTTAGTTATTTAGACACAGTTACAATTTCATGCAATTATTACTAGACATTTAGTCCCTAAAATTATCTCTGATGAAGCCAAAAGCAAAAAAAAAAAAAAGGGTTATGACAGGCGTCACACTGCTCTGTGAGGAGATATAAAGCTGAGCTGCACATACTTAGAAAACAAAGAAACAAAGGAAAAATGAGATGGACAAGAAACCCATGTGAATCCAAAAGGCTTTGGGGGCTTTATCTGGCAGCACCATGTGGGAATGATAATGACCATCTTGGATCCAAAAGAACAACCATTCATCTTAACCCGGGTCTGCCTGGCAAAACTCATAATCCCCGTAACACCCACGGCCCACCACTAGACAGACAGCAGGAAAAAAATGCTACTTTGAAGGGAGGGGATAAGACTAAACAATACCCATTCCTCCCAGTTCTCTTTAGACTCAGCATGATTATTTAACAGTCCCTGGAAGACTCTCCATCTGCTAGCTGGCATTAATTCTTTCTTTTACCAAAGCTTCACCTTTACTCTTCTGAGATTATGTCACTCCCCTGTCCCTGTTGTCCACCCCTCCCTCTCTCTTTAACTCTCTTAACTGGTCCTTCAATCAGACTAATACGTTTTCCCTTGTGATGAATCATTTCATTCAGCTTCTTTTCTTTTATTCCTTTGCTCTGCAGCCCTACTAGCACCAAGTGTAATACTCTTTTAAGCATCCTCTATCCATCATGGCAGGAAGCCTGCTCTGAGTATCCCATGCTCAAGCTGTCCTCCTCTCCAATCCAGCCTCCTTTTTTTCCCTCTGTCCACCCTTAAACCAGCCATCATGATGAATGATGGTGAAGGTTAGATGGGTCCATTTTGACCCTCTCCGACTCCTGACACCCTCCCTGTTGCCCCAGGTGACATTACTAAATATCGCTGTCTCAAGGGGAGTGAATAGTCTCTCCATTTATTACAAAGAGCGCTTTTTCTTTCCTTGTTTTCCATTCAGGGTCATCTCTCCTGCATTTGCATCACAGTCTGTGTGTCTCTTCCTGCACTTGCAACACAAAGTACAATAGTGATGAGTGAAGCATTTGTTCATTGTACTTCCCTTTCGTTGAACTCTAAAAAAAAGTCATGAGATAAATTGGGTGGAGAGATATTTGCAAATATTTGCATGAAATCCTAACCGACAGCCCCTCTGGCCCCTGTTCAACAAGCAAACCTCTGGTCGTTCCCAACAGAAAACAACAATCAGCTGCAAAATTCGAGTATCAAACGGATCAAAAATGACTTGAATGCATGACCCAAATTACAGAATTATCATCAAAAAGTCGTCAAGTAGAACAGGAAACGTACGAAAAAAATGAGTTTAGGAAGAAAAAAGAAAAAGGGGAGGGGTAAAAGAGTGATTGACAATTTCAATTAAAAAAGCAGTAAAGCCAAAGAGAAGAACATAGAGAGTGAAACGGTTCTAACGGCATGGTAAATCTGATTAAGCATCAGAGCGAGGATGGCAGGCAGGGCTAAGTGACTCAATGGATGAGTAAGTGAATAAATAAAGGAGAGAAGATTGCGGTGGCCGCCTGCCACAGCGCCACGTTATGTGAGCAGTCCTGTGTGTGCGTGAGCCAGGTTGCTACGGGCTGAGTTTCCACACTCAGCGCAATTACTCCGTCTGTGTTCTGTGTCGGTGAGCTAATTAGACATTGGCGAGCTCAGGACTGGTAGACTGGAAGATGAGGTTAGTCACAGGAGGGGGGGGTGGTGGTGGAGGTGATAGCTCCTGTTTTTCACCTGAAGTCCTCTCACACCGAGGGAAGCATTTTCCAGTTTACACCAAAGACTTATGAGCGAGAAATGGCCCTGGAAGGAGAGCGAGCAAATGTCCCAGAGAAAAAAGTTGAGAAGCGTCTGTGCATGCTGCCCGTTTCCCTTCCCTCATCTCTCGTCTCTGTGCTTCTCTCTCATGCCTGGCCCAGCCTTGTGCCACCAGAAACACCCAGCTGTCCGATCTCTGCCCCCGCGCTAATCCCAGCCCGGCGAATCGACTCCCACCCGTGCTGGAGTAACCCAATAACGCTGTGTGTACTTAAACAGCAGTGTTGGCAGGTCTCCTCCTGGTCCGAACTCCCCTCACTGCCAACAAACACACAGAGCTTTCTTTCAACAGCTCTCCACCGGACCCGACTACTTCAGAGAGTCACTGTTTAAACAAACACCCTCACAGAGCCGCTCGCCGCCATGCATCATCAAAGGCAGGAGAGAAAGGAAAAGAATACCCACTGACTGTACTTCCTTCTCAAGGAGTCGTTAGATAACACAATTCACTGAATTACGATCTTGTTGGTACATGAGAATTCTTGAAGTTTTCTTATTAACTATGCAGATTCCAGCCCCGGCCTGATGGACGATAATAATATCAAATGTGTTGCGGAGATGAAACCTCATGGCCTCTGCAGGTAATTGGGTTACCATCCACTCATTAAGGGAGGGAAGCAATAAAAAAGCAATAACACTCTCAAAGTGCCATCAGAGGAGGAATGCGGTACTTTCTTTTTGACAATTCATCAAGAGTGAAGCCCTACCTATTAGCCGAATGAGAGCCCAGGGCCAAATAAACATCTCCCACTCTGCACAGACTGTTTGATGGGTAAACAGTCTTTGATGTCTTCGCTGCTAGACACTCATATCCTATGTGGACATGAAGATCAGGGCAAAGAAAAGTCCATGGGCTAACTTCTGGTGTAGTTAACTATTACAGAAATGTGGTAATTGAAGGTCTCTGGTGTTTATTCAGACTGCTCTACTGATTGCTCTGTGTGTTGTCCTCCTTACACTGCAGGTTGAACTCTGCAAACATAACATGGAGGTAAGCAAAGTCAGAAAAGCGGGTTAAATTCTTGGGTCAGAGCATGATTGCATTTCCCTGCGCATAAAAGAAAATTCTGCTCTGTGTACACAACTGAGCATAATGAATGGAAGGATTTTTCTGTCACGGTCTGCACACCGGGACTTGTAACTATTTGTCACCCAATTTCTCACAGCAAAGCTGCTCATCATAATTTGTTTTCTGAGGAGCCGACACGAAGGAACTGTCTTGAACCGGAATATTCAAATAAACAATTACCTCTGACTCGCTCAGGCAACAATGTCAGGAATGTTACTCCCCGCGCTGTTTCAGCATGCCTCCTCACTAAGCCTGTGGCTTTTAAGCTGGGAAGGAAGAGGACATCAGCCAAGAGTGACACGTGTGTCATCCTTAGGTCTCATCCCGCGACAGTCTTCTGTCTGCTGCTGACAGGGTTTGCTAACTGGCAGTTCAGTTTCCCTGCAACTTGGCTGGGAAGAAAAAAGCTGTCCAAATCTGACTGCCCTCGCCATCCGTCAACTCAGAGAAGGATGGAGGCTCAAAGCTACAGGAAACAGGGAATGCTAGCTTGGGAATTCCAAAGTACCTCTGGCAAGATTTCAGATGGTATTCCGAAAGCTAAAGTGCTGTGAGATGGAAGAATTGTTTGGTTCTGCTGATGCTTCATCTCAGAAATGGAGAAACTTTCAAAGCTTTGAGGAGCGTCTGACATGTGCTGGCAATAAAAAGCCACCAAATCCTACGGGCTGCTTTAATAGGATCCATAGAAATAAAATCACACATGCACATGTGATTGTTAAGGCTGGAATCATTTTTGGTTATATTAGTTTGCAGTTATATTAGTTATATATTCAGCATGAAAGTACTGTAGGGCACTAAAAGTATTATAAACTTAAAGGAACTGTTGAAGCAATTAAAAAATGATTTGGTTGAGATGGCAGTCTATCAATAGTGGAAATCATTTTCCTCTCAAAATACCTGCTGTGTACTTTTATACAAAACAAGTTTTTGGCTGTTCAGAGTGTAATTTCATGCTGAAGCAGTTGGTTTTGTTACTGTTGGTACAGCATGACTCTTTTACAGTATGTCGAGAGTTTCAACTGAAGATTTGTTGAAAAAGAAAGGAAGGGAAAAAATCATTAGGGATTTCAAAAACTCAAAACGATTTGCCATCCATAAAATGAACGTAGATCAGTCTAATTGTGGTTTATATGTCTTACCACAATCTAACCCAATTCTCCAGGAAGCAAATGCAAAATGTTACAAGCAGCCAAAATACACATTCACAACAACACACACATGCAGGGATTCAGATTAAAAGACTCCCTGCTGGTAGTTTGGACATGTTCTCTGAGAGACGACATGTTAGCCTGTCCAGAAAGCCACAGAAAAGATGAGACGGCCATTTAAGCTGTTTTCCAGACAACCTCCTCTGCCTTCTCCAATAATCACAACAGAACAGATGAAACATGCCATGTTTATGGATGGTCATTTCCTCTCTCTTTATCACGCTGACTCTGCTTATGTCATCAAGTGTCTCAGGAGAGAGGTTAAAAAAAGCCCTTTCTATTGTCCGTGGCCGCAGACAGACAGCGCTGCTTGACTTATCTTTTTATTGGTTTAACTTCCAGATGATTTATTGTATCTGGGAGAGTAAAAAGCTTTTTGGATGTTTTTAACGGTGAGTTTAACATTGATGCGTTCTTCAAGCTGACAGTGGGTCAGTGTATATCTCTAATTCACCTCAGCCGGGTCGTCATTTTGGGTTTGAACTCGACCTGGAGCAGAACGGCCTCGCCGCCAGGGCTCACCGTCAACATTCAGTCTGTTCTGAATGAAGACACTTCCTACATGTTCACCGCTTCCTGGTCACAGAAACCAACCTGTCAAACTTTAGCGTTTAACAACAAACAAGGTAACACAGACTGTGATGTACAGCACTGAGCCAGCAGGACTGCATGCATGCACACACACACACGCATACACACACACACACACACACACACACACACGACCCTGGGGAGATAAGGAGGAATGTTGCTCCTAGATAATGGAGACACAAAGGCAAAAAGGAGTTTGACATTCAACATGTGGAAAAGTCAGGGGAGACCCTTATCTGCCCTCCACCATAAAGTGGGAGGGAATTTACACTGTAAGTGGAATAAGGGCCAAAGCGCTTTATTAAAAGGAAACACGAAGACTTTCCTCCAAATGAAATCTTTACATTTGTGTGGATGGAAGTGGGACATGTGAAAATGGAGTAGGGGAAGTTATTCTGTGTGACTGATGTGTGTTTTATAGCTGCTGAGGGGCTTTCTGTCCCTGGCTGTGGTCCTCTTAGAGCCGTGAATGGAGGCTGAACTAGTTGTGGAGTGGGGGGATGTCTGCAGATGAAACTTTAACAGCCCTGGAAAGACTTGTACCCCTGACGGAGCTGTACGTGAGGAAGGCAGGGCTGCTTTCACCTCTTTGCACAAGGCCTCCTGAGAGCTCGCCTCAGCTGTTCTGCACTCAGGGAGGCCATCTGGTGCCGAGCCACCCCAAGGAAGGAACCAATGCTACGCTGGCACTTTGCTGTGCCCTCCAATACACACACGCACACACACATATTTGTGCAAGCGCATGGTTGAAGATTCCTCATTCTCCATCCACTTCTCCAGTGCTGTTTTAATTTAAGCCAATTAAGCCGATTTTGTGGATTTTATTTTCTCTTCAGCATCCCTCTCTCACTCCCTCTACACTCATCAGGATCCCAGCTGGGCTTAAACACACACAGACTGGTCCTCAGAACAAATATTAACTGCTCGGCTTGGGAAGACTGGGTAGGATCCTTTTTAAGTGTGTAATTTGGGGGCATTAGAACAGATGTTGAAAATCCTGTTAAAGCCATTAGTTCTAAACCCAGCGATTGCTCTCTGCAGGCTTTCATGCTATCAGCTGGTTTTGTTTGACTTCTGTTTATGCTGGTTCATGTGCATGGAGGCTAAAAAAATCTTCAAGTGACATCTTCACTGTGAATTTATATTTTTTCACTTACCTACGGAAGGCAAGGCCATAGTTGAGGAGGACACAGCAGAGGGCAACATCAGATTTCAGGAGGAGAAGCGGGGAAAAAAAGAGAAAAGAGCCTGTTAGTTCAAAGCAAATACAGAGCAACAGTGATGTTCAGCACAACGGAAAACGATGTAAACCCGGCATTTCATGTAGGTCTGTGAGGAACTAACCGTGACCTGAGGTTATTTCTGGAGACCACTATCGTATTCCCTGTCCCACTTCTATATGCCCTTTACATCTCCTCACCATCTCCTCCTGCAACACCCCATCCTCCCATTCCTCTCCAACATCTGCTAATATCCAGACCTCTAACCCCAGGAAATTTACTCTCTCAACCTTGACTATTTTCCTTCTTTTTCTCTCTTTATCCCTGGTGGATCACCATAACCCATAATCATTCCATTGTCTGAGGCCAAAAACCCCAAACAAACAGTTTAAATTCCCGTGAACCGACATCCACTTGCAGGCTAAAGGCAGCGAGGTGTACATATATCATTATGTGTGGCTGATAAGCCTTTTTTTTTTTTGCCATGCATAAGCTATGTAAAGTATGATGCCTTTAGCCTACCAGAAAATGAATATTTATTGTATATTTTATGCTTGTCAAAGACATCTGCCACACATCCAGCATACATCTGTGGCAATTATATTTTACTTAATACCTACAGACAGCCAGGATGTTCATACGGATAATGTGCCTCTGTGGTGTTTGCATGGTCTATGCTGACATTAAACTAAATTTGGCGTTCTGCTAAAATAAGCTCCACTCCCTTGAAATGCCATCTCTTCATCTTAGAGAAGCAAGAAAGACAAGAAAAAAAGACTAAATAATTTGAGACACATCTCACTGGCAAATGCAATAAATCACTGATGGATATTTATTTTAGCATGACAAACAGTATTTTAAGGTGGCAAAACAAAACTTTATAAATATGAGCCCCCCACCTGGATATTCTGACGTTATTTATTCTGTTTCATTTGTTTATTTGAATGCTTGATAACAATTGCATTTTACATAATATTGCTGGACCTGACAAGAGGGAAAGGGACATTAAGAAAAGAAAAGATACAGAAAGACAGAAAGAAAAGAGAGAAGAGAAGAAAGAAAGGCAAAACAAAACTTGATACAGGAGCTTCTATCTAAGTTGTTTAACAACAACAAGAGATAGTTATTCATCCGGTTCCTCTCATTATAAGGTCTTCTGGAGTCATTCCATGTTCATCTGTGAAGTACCAACAAAGTTTGAAATGTTGCAGAAATCAGAAGCTAAAATGAACGCTCAGAGCTATTTAGATAATAAGGCTTACTGAAGACATGGGTGTTACTGAAACAAACAGGGACTGGGGAATCCTGCTCTGAACTGTCCAGGACAGGGCAACATCAGATGCTCCTATTGTGGATTTGCTGAGATCTGGTGACCTGGTATCCATCCAGCTGTGAGGACGATGTCCCTGAGGCCTTTCTGCACAAAAACCCAGTGTTCCTGTCTGCCCGATGAGCCTGGCACCACATGGCAAACCTCCCTGTGTTTTATCATTCATCTAGTTCATTACCCTCCGCTGTTGGACAGCTCTGCATGCTGCTGCTGTGGCTGTGGGGTAGGTATTACCCCACAACAAAAAGCAGGTTTGGAAAAAAATAAGGAAAGACACCACACCAATCTCATTTCATGCATCTCCCCCCTCTTGCTCAGATCAGGGAACTTTTGTGAGCAGAACCTGCAGACTGAAGTCAAGCGCTGCGGCTCAGGATAGTGAAGTGGATTTGTGTGGAAATTGCCAAGAGGACACTAACCTCATCATTCTTAGGTCAGAATGCTAAGTGCTTAGAAAAGCGTGGTCATCCCTAAGTAAGGGTAACCAATCAATTCCAACAGCCCTCAAGGCAGTCACCATCCCAGAAACCCCATGCAAGTCATCTCTTCCCACCTCCCGATGCCTGGGAGGAGGCAGCTAAAGTGTGAGGCTTAGCTCAGTTAATTGCTTGAGATATGACCCTGAGTGCTTTGTGGGAGGGTTTTTGAGGAGTTGTTGTTGTGGTTGGGGAGATATTCTAAGGCCTGTAAACTAAAGACTGGCCTCACAATGGGAAGGTGTTCAGCACAACTTTCCTGAGGGACTAAGTAGATATGATCCCTCCATTAGCACGGCAGGGAAAAGTGTAACTGGTGTGTGCATGTGTGTGTGTGTGTCTGTCTGTCACGCTGACTGAAGTTCAGAATGTCAAGAGGTAGAACTGGGTAATGTGTAACCGGACAGGGATAAACACCGCACACCAGGGAGCCATCCAGTATATGATATATATGCCTTCACTGATGTCCATGGAAATCTATTCAGTGGTGTTTTTTGAATGAGTCTATTGTATTCAACACATTTCTTGCTGAATTTCAGCACTGCAATTTATATGGGAAGATTAAGGGGCCCACAACACAGCCAACTGGGTGTGAATGAGGAATAAAAGCAAAATCAGACTTGGAAAGGAATATGGAGCCCTATTTTATAATTATGTTTATCTTTCCATTTAGAATATTTCCCAGTTTTCTCATGATCCAAAAACCAGTGCCGTGGATATTTATTTTGGACACCACCATAATGTGGCCCCATAATGACTTCCGTTTTTGTTGCAGTTATTTTTGTGTCATCGGTTTGTGCCAGGATGCTACAAGGCTGGGGTGACCACAGAGGAGTGACTCGGGTCTGCTTGTGGTTCTTGGACAAAGCTCGGAGTCCCAGGCTGAGAGTCCATTTAAAATCCAGCCTCGCTTCCTCCTTTGCATCCTTCATTTCAGTGGGGCGATGAAACAACCCCACTGTGGGCTGGAGAGACGATTCCTTTTGCACTCAGATTGTGCACACACTCCACACTAACAATAGAATTCTCACAATGAATAAACAGGCAAGAAGCAGAAAATAAGAGAAATACTGTATGTGCTGATTATAAACACACATAGTGGGATGTTTGTCAGATGTTTGTTAGAAACAGAGACAAAAACAGACATTCAGCAAAAAACTGCATAAAATGAGCAAAAACACTTGATTGCTCATAAAAGGAGGGAATGTCGTTGAGACTGCATGAGCCAAACAGCTGTCAAAGCTGTCATTACTTGAGACATACCATGGAAACATGTCTTCTCTCATTTTTAGTCTAGTTTCATTCAGTGTAAAGCTGCATTTTCTGGACTTTGCACGTAGGAATTTGAATGTCTTTCAGGCTTTTTAGCGTAGATATCAACATCCACCCATCACTGGTTATTTTGCTCACTTATCTGGAGAAAATAAAAGAGCTTAATTTTCTCTACCAGTACTTTGTTTTACATCCTAGTAAAGATGTTTGGCTTTCGTTTGCCTTTTTAAAAATATTTTACCAGTTGGACATTTAAAATGCTAATTTGTCATTAAATGTACAAACAGAAACAGAAAAATCATAAACAAACACATTTTAGTCATATAATCTCCACGTCTTAATGTTAGCTGCTAAAAATGTGAGCAAAACCCAGATGGATGCAGGTACAGATTTTATGAAAGCAATATTTGAGGAATTATTACATTTTTGTGTAAATGGACTTTCTTGAAAATGAACTTTTTTGCATCTCCAGGGGCTACACATCAAATACATTTCAAATTACAAATAAATGAGAAATACTTTATTTATCCCAGTGGGATAATGCAATAATGTGAGTTGTAGATCATCTTATTAACCTCCTCCTGACTCTCCAGCAACCATTACGTTCTTAGTCACGTTCTGCTTTAACACACTGGGTCACTATGGCTGCAGGGCTATGCCAAAAAGAGTGACTGATAACTTACCAGCTGTCCATAACTGCAGACAAGAAAAGTACTAAATCTATGAATAAAATTAGCCAGTCAAACATTTCGGTTCAGTGTGAACTCTCTCATGTTGTAATCTCAAACGGTTATTAAGTATTACAGATCTCAAAAGAGAGGGGCAGGGTGAAGTTGTACACCCCAATAATTATTAAATAATGAACAATAAATTAATGGAAGAAAAAGAGGCTGCTGCTCTCTGTGTTAGAGACACCCCGGAAAATTGTGTCAGCTTGTGAAAATAGGTATAATACATCTCTTTTAAAGACATCTTCACTCATTTGTCATTACAAAAGTTTGCATTTCAGAAAGACTTCTAATGCCATGAACCCTTTCAAAGTGTATGTCATCTTCCTTCTGTACACACAGCATCAGCATATGTTTAACATAATAGCACAGCCAGAACATCAGTAGCTTTGTAAAGGTCATAGGTGAGGAAATGCATGAGGATGAGAGTGGGTCCCCAGTAATTGCCAGTATATGAGCTGCAACACAGCTAATCAGTATGTGCACAGTGCTATTAAATCGATCTGAGCAGGACTGGCATTGACTGGTACCGCATCCAACTTTTAAGTGGCATATGTAAAAAGCAACCAGCATGGGTTGCTGACTAAAAAACTGTTTGCATCTTTAACGGTTCATTGGAGGACAGATGTATCTGTATTATATTTTAAGTTGCGTTTTGTTGGCAGAATAGAAAAATGCCCCTGCTTTGAAGCAAGTACTTAGGTTGGTTACTCAGATGTTCCTCACACTCTCTCAGCAAAAAGATTGTATGTATTGTGCTCCTGCGGTGATAAACCCCAATGTCTGTGGTGAAATGGCAGCCCTTGCTAAAACCATTCAATTAACTCCCCAGCGTCCGACGCCCCCGACAGGATGTACAGCTTTCACATCAAGAAGAGATGAAAACCTCAACATGCAGTCACACTGGGTACAATTATAGACAACTACATGCTCGTCTGCCTTCCCGACCACACCCACGCACGCACAAGGGGTCATTACCTCTTAACATCGGCATCAGGCTGCTGGCTTTCAGTTGGGCATGAGCTGTGGTGCCTACATGTGGTTCAGTGGAGGGAGAAGACATGTGCGCTTTGTGAAACTGAGGCGGCATCATGTAACACCACAGCAAAAATGTTCCAGCCGTTCCACAGGCTGGAGAGCCAATTAGATTAGAGGAGGGGAACGCTGTGGTTACAGGATGTCCTAATTCACTTAACATCTGCTGAAGGAATATGAAGCGGTACATGCTAAACTTCACCATCCGACAACTGTTACAGAATCCAGGACATTACCCCCTGCAGAATATAAATAGTGGACAAAACCTAGCTAGCGCCATCCAGCTTGAAACAGTGAGAAAACAGGACACATCTCCCCACCACTTGCATTTCTTTCTTTTCTTTTTTTTCGCCCTCTTTTTTTTCTTAATTTTTACAGCCAAGCCTTTTCTTTGGCTGCAAAAAGAACTTCCAGCTGTGTCTGGTGCCACCATATGCATGAAAAAGGGGCCATCAAAGAACATATTTCTTTCATTCCAGGCAATTTCCCTAATCCCTGATGAGCTGCAGGGGAGAGGAAAACATTATGGATGTGGGTTAGCAGGTGGTGGAGAAGGGATTTTTGAGGGTGGTGCATGAGTGTGTGTGTGTGTGTGAGCATGAGTTTATCTGAATACATTTGCATTAGTATGAAGCCTTGTTTAATGATTGAGACTGATCTTTTAAAATTTTTTTGTATTCCTGTTTATGAGTTTTGTGAGTGTGAGCATGTGTAAATATCAGGATGTTAGCAAGACAGACTCAGGTCTTCCGAGTGGGAAGCCTTGAAGTAGTTCCCAAGGATTACTTTATCCAATCGTCTACTAATCGCTGATAAATTCTTTCAGCTGGCAAGTCCTACTCAAGAGTGCTCTTTCTAAATAATCCTCTCACTTCAGCCTCAACTGAAAGAGAGGGAAAAAAAGCTAAGCTGTGTGTTTCCTTTCCTTAAACAAACTTTGAAATCCAAACACAGACTACTGCTGCATCTCATTAAAACACAATTTCCATTGTTTCTGGAATCACAAAATACAGTGATGGTCCACTGACCGGTGGTCTGTCTCTCATATTTCAGGGCAGAGCACAGCGGGGGGAGCGCAGTCAGTCCAATTTCCTCCATGTCACCACCAGCTAGTTCCTGACAGCTCTGAGATGTGGATAGCAATAACGAGGACCAGCAGCAGCCCACAATGTCAGCATTTTCCTCTCAGCGATCAGACAAACCTCCAGGCTACGGAGGGAGGCTGTGTGGACGAGAGTAGGTGTCAAGAGAGCACTTCTTACGATTTCATTGTATTATGTCGCACACACAAGCAGGTTGCAATTTTTGTATTTTCTATCGTCAATTTTTTACGTTTTTCAGAAATGTTCTCGGCATCCATGTATATGGGCATCCCAGTTTGTCTATGACAAACTGGGAAGGGAAATCTCAGGGGCCGTTGAAGCACATCGCCTGGTCTCCACCCATACATCACAAAACATGTGAGAGTCAGAAGGGGGATGTTCCAGTCTTTATGCCGACTTCTCCAAGGACCTCTGCTGGTTGTTGGTTTTGAGACTTCAGAAGACGCGTGTTGAAAAGCGAAGCCATCATAACTGGAAATGTGGTCAATTCAAGGCGTGCTTGGATGAAGTGGGTTTGGTGGTATGTACAGCAGAGGTTACAGTTATAGAAGTGGCTAGTACAAATAACGTAAAGCTTGAATGTCAAAAAAAAAAAAAAGCCAAAGTGTGTCAATATAGAGGGAAGTGTACGATTACAGCAATGTGTACACTATGCACATTCAAAAGAATCTAAAGTGGCCTTTGAACAGACTTGAACCCTAGCTACAAGGGAGTTTCCATTACTTTTTGGCAAAAGATCTTGGCACTGACAATAAAAAAGGGGGAGGAGAAGGAGGAGTAAAAAAAAAAAAGACAAAACTGTGAAATCTGACTGGCTCACTTCCAAGTCTCCTATTCCTCTTTTATCTGAACCCTGCCCTCACACTCTGCCTGGCTGCCGGCCAGAGAGACTGTTTTATTATTCTTACTTTCTTCCTACCCCCTGATTTTTCTGCATACTCTTTCTCCTGCATTCTCTTTGGCTCTTGTCTAATATTCTTTGTGACTGTGTTCTCTGAAGCACTTTTCTATTCTCTTTAATGATACAGCACTGCATTAATCACAGAGTCTCTGCATCCATACAAAACACATCTTTGTACTTTGTACTCATATCTATGGCTATTTAAGTAGTTAGAACTGTAGAGAAGGCATTTTCATTCATGTAATAACAGAGACATTAAATATCTGACAGGGGAAGGTTAAACAAATTGTACCCTACTTGATGGATTGGTTTAATTTGCTCTGCCTCGATTTTCTCTTGTGTTTAAAAAGGATTGCCAGTGAGTAGGCCAGCTGAGCAGCTGGGAATGCTTAAAGAGCACTTTTTCTCTCACTGCCAGTTTCCTCTCTACATCTAGTACATAGAAAGTAAATGATTTATGAAGCAAACAAATTTGTAAATGAGCATGCACCACTTCAACATGCCACCCCACAAACCTGCTGATGAGAGAAACAAAAAAAGCCAAAAGTGCAGCGCAAAGCCACCTGGCTCGACTCAAAAGACACAATGTACATACTTCTGTCTCTGGGGTGCTAAAAACGCTTCCATGTATAATGTCGTTTACCGTAAAGACACTTAAATCAATTCAAGCTGGAGACAGAAACCAGCCTTGCACAGGTGCCAAGGCAGACTATTCACTGCACGGCTGTGTTAAAGAAGAGAGCTTGTTTTAATTGCTTGATGTCTTTGGAAGAAGATGGTGGTGATTGCCTCCAAGTGTATTGTCTGATGCGTATACCATTACAGATCAGCAGGTTGGATTATCAGGCATTAATTTGCTTCTATTACTTTGAATAATGTCAAACACGTCACAGCATGCCGGTTCTTTAGTGGGAAAGGAAAGAGTGGTGGGTGAGAGTGATGGGTGGGAGGGTGAGCGTGGAACAAGGTGTCAAGAATATCACTTTTGTTCTCTCCCTGAGGGGCCTAGATGTATGGAAGGAGTGGGGACGGAGAGCAGGTGCATGGGAATTCAGAGTCACTGCATATGTATGACAGACTTCCACAGCAAGAGATGTCTAGTGGGAAAAATAATACCCTGTTGGGACCGCAAGCACTGGATATGACGGATTTGAGTAAAGGCAAATTGTAGCCTTCTTTTTTTCCACTTGAGTTTTGGTTTGACAAAATTCAGCCTCTTTTCCTCTCCAGCCTAACTAAGATTTTCATAAAACCCGCATCAAGGTAGAGGGTCTCCACAGTCCTATTGGAGTGGTCCCCAGTCAACACTGGAACTAATGTGCTTGAAGAAGAGATCTAATGACTCCTGTGAGAATCAAAGGCCTGCCCCTGGAATAGCCGGTTCCAACAGGGCCCCCTTCGGCAACAACATGGGGGGACAACAGGGTTGAAGGGCTCCCTGTGAATTTAGATCACAGCGCAGGCACACAGGCAACACAATAGGCTGCTATCATGACAAGAGCCAAAACGAGAATACAAAGACCCCTCATTGAGATCAATGCGCCGTAATGTATGTTTTTCCAAAGACTTCACAATGAAAGCAGATTACTGTCTTCTGACTGTAATAACTTTTGATTTCTTCCGGATTTTCTTGAAGGTAATTTTATCCATTAGTCAGATTCTAGACAAGATGGAAGACAAAATACTGATTTGTATTATGAAACTGAAACAATAGCAACAAAAAAACTGTGTAAAAAAGGAAAATAAGTTGATGACTCTTCTCCCCCACCAGGCAGGATAATAACCTTTTAGATTATGTTTGACATTTTTAAGTTGGCACAGCGAGGGGTCTGGCAATATGTGAGCTCTGATATTAAAACCAGTGACTGGTGGTAATCTCATTGCTTTGTTTGATGACTAGCAATGTGACACCCATCCCCCTCATTCTTAGCCATCGCAGTCAGCGCTTCCCCTCCGGAGACCATCCGTTGCTGCCCAGATTTGCCCTCGCCTTGACACCGGTTGCTAATAGCGCTATTGTCAAGGAAAAACTACAGCAACAACAAAAAAAAAAGGCTGAGACCCCTTTGCTGAAGATCTTTTAACTATCATGATCTAACCGGACATCATGGCCTTTTACATCGGTACAGTTATCAGAGGCTTCTAGACTGATTCACTTCTGTTTGACGCTCTGCCATCAGGAACTGATAACGTGTTACCACATTCCTCATTTAGTGCTGCTCCTGATGAAGGTGAAGTCAAAGTAACTGTCAACACCTGGATGGGGGAGAGTAACCACTGTGTGAAGAATACAATCTGTTTGCCGTTACAGCGCAAGGGCAAACGTCAGGTTGCAGAACAGGCGAGAAACCGCAGCCTGGACTTATGCTGGAAGAATAGCAGAGGTTGAGAGGCAACACAACAGGCGCATTAATTAGTGTTGCACAAATGTCTTCATAATGAGGCCTAATCACCTGAGCATGGCAGCAACCATACGGCTATGACCGTGCAGCCAGACTGCCTGACTGGCCCACAGTGGGGCAGGTACTGCGAGGTGGGGAGGCAAACCGGATGGAAATGCAAAACGGACAAATGAGTGAGAATCTGTGGCTGAAATGTGTGCGACAGCAGCGGCTGTGTGTTGTGTACGCTTATATTCTCTGGTGGTGTAGTTAGGTGTTGTACCTCGGATTAGAGGCTGGTCTAATTGGCCCACAGGGCACCGGGGAGAGAGCCGAGAGCAGGGCGGCTGCGACAGCAATTTCCTCCGCAAATAAATCATCCCGTCTCTTTCTTCAGCATGCTGCTTCATCTCATCACTTCACTTACTGAGACATATTCACTGATTGATTTGATTGTGGTAATTATAGCAGCAACTGCTCTGCAGCATCCAGAAATGTGCTAAACAAAACTCCACGAGAACATTTTCCAGCATTCAGCATGTTCAGAAAGCTGGATTTATTAAAAGAGAAAAAAAGTAAATCACATATTCTAAACGAGATATGAGAATATGAAGTGTGGTGATAACACTTGTGCGTTCTGGCAAACACAATCATTGCATTCAGAAGGGCAGCCCACAGGTGTGTGTGTGTTGCTATAAAGGCTTGTGGTGTGATTGAATGTGAAGCCAGGACAGGAGGAGTCCTGAAAGCACTCATTCTGTCTGTCCCTGAAAAGTGTCTGTGGCAAGACGAAGACCACAGGGATGCGCCGAGCTTCTCTCATCATCACACTGAAACCTCTCATCACTGCTAGGCAGATAGCTAAGCTTTAAAGAGAACATCCCCACTCCCTGCCACTTACTCATTTCCGGATTATGCGATTCTACAACCAAAAGCCTGATGCATGAAAAACAAGTAGGAGGGTCAGCGCATTATGTCATCAGAGGAAAGCTGCCACGCACAGACAGAAATGGCATCCCACAACATACCGCTTTGGCCAAGAGGCACGCTGAGATTTAGATTGGATGGGTTCAAATTATACCCGAGAGCTAGCAGCTTAGTTAGAGAGAGGATTAAAATCTACTTCACGTCAAGAGCTTTGGGGTTGTCGCGTCCGCAGCAACAGACAAACACACACATGCGCACGCACGTTCAATTACTTTAGTTTTCCTCCATGGAAACAGTGCGGACCTGACTGCAAGCTGCCAATCATATTAAGACTAAAAACCCTTTTTGTAAACCCGCAGAAGCTAGGCCACAACATCCCCTCAGATTCCTACGGAACAGGATGGCACTGAAAACACAAAAAAGATTAGAAATGATGACCACAGTTAATTTGGAAATATCACATTGATAAAGCAAAATTGATTTGACATTTTCAAAAGCAAGCCACAAAAATATCCAAATTGATTATTTCACGATTGGGAATAAGTGAAGGTGGTGAAAGATAAGCCGAGACAAGCAGCATATAGTCTGGTGGAGATGAAATTAAAGCCTAATCTCCATGGAGCGGCTGATAGGGGTTAAAACACTGAGAAGCAAAGTCTGGTAAACATCTTTGCCTTCTTCGCTAATCAGCCCCTGCTGTGCTCTACCTCCTCCCCTTTCTGTCCCCGAGGACCTGCCACTGCCTGGGCCACCATATTGTCATTAAAGACCATGGCATGGCGAGGGAGCACATGAAAACCCTGAGCTACATCTCAGGAGGGCTAACTGCTCCACTGAGGACAGCACTCAGCTCCAGCCCTGGCATTTCTCTGACAAAGGCCCAAACAAACAAACAGAATCGCCGACTGCCGAGCAGACAGACATATGTGTGCACATTCATTACGTGCATCTTCAAAAGTAGAGAAAAAAAAACCAACATGTTCTTAAGGCTTTTATTCTTTTTTAATCTCGTGAGAGAGATCATGTATTGGATCAGTATTTACCTCTTCATTACACCTACAACTAAATTTTTTGCATCAAATCTTCTTGGAAAAAAAAAACCTAGATGTTAGATTCAACTAAAATCCTCCCTGTAGGCTTTTCTTTCAGTAAGGTTGAGATTAATTGATTCAGAGCTGAGTAGTCTACTAAAGAGAAGGGTTTAAGCAGCAACAAAACAGAGCCTCTGTCTGCCTTGAACTATCAGCAGGATCTGTCTCCAGTGGATACTAAAAAACTGGAGGCTGGGCCGTAAGACAGGGAGGACTATAATCATCTCCTGCATATGTGTGATGTGCAAGAGTGGGGAGATGGGGCGGCGGCGATGTCTGGGTGGTCGAAAGGGAGGGGAGTAAAAGATACGAGGAGGCTGAATCCAAACGAGGGGGCTTTTTTGCAGACTAAAAGCGCCTGTGTGGCTCCAGCAGATGGACTATTGTCTGTTGAGTCCTGGGGAGTGGGTGCTGAGAGCTTTCCTTGTGCACAGGGTGGCCCAATTTTTTCTACCACACTTCACCTCTCTGCCTAACCCTCAGCCTTTTGCTTTGTTGCCCTCTGTTTTGTTTGCTGTTGTTTTGTGTCTCACAATGTATCTCACTTTTGTTAACCTTCCCCTGGAGATTTTTCTATCTTTTTTTTTGTTTTTTTCGGGAGGTGGTGGGTGGTTGGGGAGGTCATTTTCTCTATATAGGCTGTTTTTGTTTTTGTTAGGAACTAGTTAGAAGGCTGATTGTGACAAGAGAAAACGCTGAGTGCAGCTCTCCCAGCCTGTTTGGTGGTCGTCACTCCCTATGGACGGGATGTAAAGCCCACCACATAAATCAGCAACCACCCAAACAAGTAGGAAAGAAAACAGCCGTCAGACAATATGCTTGATTACAGCAAGGACCATCCTCTATGCGCAGCGTCATCTCCTCTGCATATCTGCCTATCCCGGCTTGCTGTGACATGAAATAAACATCAATAGGAAAGTTGGAAAAGCCAAGATTTTTTTTCCCCCCCAAACTACAAAGAAACAGACTGAAATGAGACACATAAAATATAAACTCTACTTAACTTAACCTGGAAACTGTGTGTATGCGTGAGCTGTCACTGTGTCCTATATTTTTCTCAGGGCATTATAGACAAATCTGCCTTTGCTTCAGCCATATGGGAACATTTTTCCAGCCTGCTGTGGTTTTCTGTCTTGCTCTGTTAGAGTCATTAATTACATCACTATTCAAAAGACAAGTATATCATGATCATTCAGAAGTATCCTTCACCGCACTTAGAAACATTTCCAGGAACACCAAAGGCACATCCTTCAACCCCTCCTCACAAACTTCTGACTCAAACATCCCCAAACTGGCAGGACTTGACAAGACGTTTTTGACGTAACGATGGTGGGTAACCCCTCGAATTCCCCCGCACCAGTCACAAAAGCTTTTGAGGTTGTCTGCATGGATTTGATGTTACAAAGCTGCAAGAGGTGGGTGGCTTGAATAATTATCCCAGGTCTCCCTGTGCTACCCCGAAACAAACCGAGCAGGCCAGGAAAGAGAAGGAGCAAAGAAGTTAGCCCTATAAAAAAATAGCCTGGCATTATTTATGACTCCCTATAAAAGCTGTAGCTAATTACAGTGTTTTAGACTTATAAATTACAGATTGTGGAGCTCCTGTTATAATTAGAGCCGTGGAGGCTGGGCTTGGGTTTGGTCTCCGGGTTAGGAGGTGGAGAAGGAGCTAGCAGGCACGGTTGCTGGATAGGGCCACCTCTACTGATGTGGTAAGGCCAGGCAGGGAGCACATCCCTGAACAGGGCCTTGCCTACTGCATGTGGCAACACTGGGCTGCTCTCTGCAGAGAGCTCTCTAATCCTCGGCCTCAAACTGAGACCACCATGTGGACAGATTTACAGTATTCTGCAGCATGCATGCTCTATATTTTGTTGAGGAGTGCATTATCTAATTCAAAGTAT
Source organism: Craterocephalus stercusmuscarum (assembly GCA_037177115.1). NCBI lineage: Eukaryota > Metazoa > Chordata > Actinopteri > Atheriniformes > Atherinidae > Craterocephalus > Craterocephalus stercusmuscarum. The sequence goes on along the minus strand of JBBDHI010000009.1, from coordinate 10,431,749 downwards.
ATCAAATCTTTGGCCGTGTGTGACGTATCACGCATTATTGATTGACCTTTTTTGGACAGCTGAGTGAAACAGAGTCAGATAGGAAGGTAGACAGAGGGGCGCTAAAGAGGGTTAATCCTGGTCATCCACCCACACTCATTAGCTGAATCATCAATGGACTTAGCAGAGGCATAGTGCAAAATGTGTGGACATAGAGCAGCCTCCGTGTGTCAGGGGAGGTCTCCAAACAGCCAGTGCATGCCCTGAGGATGTTCCAGATGTCAGAGGTCAAGTCAATGGCATGCATTAATGCACTATATATTGTCAACTATATCATCAAAGGTATTAGGGAGATGAGCTTAGCCCAGGCAACAAAAGGAAAAGCAAAATCCAGTTTCTCTGCTGAATGAAAATGGAGATTACACGGTAATCATCTCAATCAGAGTTGTTTATTTTGCTGTGTGCGTGTGTGTAGTGGCAGGTACGGTGAGCCTGTGGGTGTGAGTAGTGGAGTTTATCCAGAGCAGAAGCAATTGGAGAGGTCAGCCTTGCCATTTCTAGCTTGAACACCTTTGGCTTGAGTGCCTGAGGTAGAGGAAAGGGTGTGATGTTACACCAGCACCTCACACTAATGCCGATCTGAAAAGCTGAGAAAGTCCCTCAGGTGATGGGTGAGTGTTGAAAATATGCCGAGGTTTTCAGGGCATCTTTAGAGGCTTAGTAAAAAAGAAAAAAAGTAAGCACGTCTAATCCTTCGCATGATGCTTTTTCCGATCATTGAAGAAATACCTTTGGCGAAAAACAGTGGATTGTCCTCTATCTATTTAGAGTTAATAAACAACTTCTGTTAGTTGTCAATAAAAAGCCACTCCTGATGCGGGATCTTATTCATTCATATTTCCCAGCCTGGAACCGGTTATCCAGAATGAGGTGGTTAAAACTGAATTCTGAATCAATAAGCGGCATAATTTATCAGAGTTGAGACAGCAGGATGGCACTGGGTGCCTGAGAGAAAAGCCTTCAATCTTTGCAGTGTGACACAGCCCTAATCAGCAAGCCACTTCAACTGAGCAGACGCCACTTTCTTCTCTGCACATCATTTCTATACAGAGGAATTCAGAAAGGATGCTGTGAATTACCAATGAGACCAGTGTCACCGAAGACAGATGCCAGACTCTTGTCGCCCAGGTTTCCCCCTCCCTTTCCACAAAGAGAACCCCCCCCTCCCCATCCATATACCTCACCAGTTCTTTCCCCTGGCCCGGGGCTACAGGCAGGCCCTCTCTCATTAGGGGTGCTGACAGGTCCTGTCCTCGCCCTGATCCCTCATCATTAGAGCATGTAAATCTCCCTGTCACACATACAGGTACACATGCACATACACACATATGCTGCAGACATACACTTCTGAGAAACTGGGAGGGTGGAAGGGGTTCCCATTCGCATTCACCTGAGTAATATGAGCCACTAACCCCAGGACTGAGTAGAAAGGTTGGGTTCAGGCATATGATAAACCGGAATAAGATGAGTATCGGAACAGGAAAGATAATTATAAGCAAACTCAGCTCCATCCTGTGCAGAGCTGCTGGTTGAAATGCAGAAAAGGAGCTCTGTTGTCTAAGAATTGATCTTCTTTTGCAGCGCATACTGTAAAATGTCTAAACGAGACGGCATAAAAACACACAAAGACAACAGAAGAGCCATAGCGTGCATGTAAAGAGATGCAACCGAGACAAAAGCAGTGAATCTGGGGGGCGAGCATCTGGTGGGTCCCCACTGGATTGGAGCACCACTGTTGCTGCATGTATAATTCAGAGTAGCCCTATCCTCTGTTCCTTTCCTCCAGCCATGTAAAAGAGCCCAGGCCCAGCATATGGAGACAAAGATAGAGGGGAGGAGGCGCGGAGCAAGAGTGAGTGAGGGAGATGTGTAAGCGAAAAAAATATGGAAACAGGTACATGAGGGAGAAATGAGACGCTACAGGCGTGAGGGGAGACTGCGGGAGAGAGGAGAGGGCAGGAAATGGACCAGAAGCAGATGAGTAAAGTTGGTAAGAAAAGTAAGTGGGTCTGGAGTGCTCTCCCCCCAAAAACCAGCCAGTCCAAATCCTGTCTTGGTTATTTCTTATTACAGTTTCTTGGCACAGTGTGAGCTCCGTGCTGAACGTGTTCATTACTTTCTGCTCTTAAGAGGCTTTCAAAGGAATATCACAGTGATTTTAGGCAGATCCCTTCGGGACGACTCCATCTGCTTATTCAGAAAGCATGAAAGGGTGTAAGTGTGACAGAGGTGTGTATGTCTGCATGTTCACATATTCCATGTGTTTACATCTGACTCCACTATTTGTGGCAAATGCCCTTACAAAGCTAACTTTGCTAAGCAGTACCTCACCACATTATAAAGACTTTATATCTGAAAGCTCTGAAAACAATTTGATTGAAAGCTAAAGCATGGATGGAATGACTTAACAGGATAAAGAAAATGACTCACCTGATTGATGAGAGATTGGAAAAGGCACCGTCATCAGGCCAGAGGATGAAAGAGAGAGAGGAGACAAGAGGGAAAATTAGGCCGTGAACTACAGTACTCAACATTTTCGTTAAATTAGTGTTGACACTTAACCGCTGCAGTGGAAAAGTCTGGATTTACTGGACTTAACTAATACATGTTGTTGACTGCTGTTCCATTAGTAAATGGTAAAAATAAGGAGACAACAGACTTATCTGTACGGCCATCTAATTACCATCTTTGTAAAGATGTGAGAACACAGAGCGGCTCCTATAGGGAAATGTGCACAACAACTACTACTGTCATTTAGCAGGCACTTTTATCCAAAGCGATTTACTTTGAGAGAACAACACAAGCAAGACATCAAAGAGGAGGATTCAGCATGAACAGGTGGACTGCTGGACTCCGATGTAGTTATGTCAAGTGCTAAGTGTTTTTGTGTTTTTTTTTGTGTGTACAAGTCCCTTGTAGAAATAAAAACACTGATGTGGTATAGCACATGGGGGCGGGGGGGTTGAGGGTGAAATAATTAGAACGAAGAATATGAAATTAAAAAATTTGAAATTTAAAAATTTAAATAAACATAAAAAAGATTGATGTACAGAAAATGTATAAGTATAAATAGAATCAGCACTACGTCTAGAAATGAGACCATAATGATATGGAGCCTCAGAGAGAAAGAATAAGGGAGAAAGATAAATCTTTAATGTAAATGCATGTCAGATAGACGCGAGTCGTCTGAGGCTTCTGCTGTTTTTGGAGGTTGTTAATTGTTATTCATGATGCTTTTGGCCTGAGAAGGAAACTGGAGGTGGATGTTTTTGAAGTGCTGGGTAGGTACGGATTTATTGACCATTGCTGCTGGGGGTACAGGTCCGCTGAGGAATGTCAGTCAGACTGGAAGAGGACTTAAGGGGGAGGAATGGATGGGTGGAAGGGGAAGATGGATGCTGGTGGATGGGTCAAGCCTCAAGCCTCACACCTACTGTGTCTTTCTGTCTGCCTGTGGCTGTGCAGAAAGACCACTCGTGTAAACAGCAGACAAAAAGAGGCTTGTGTGTTTACATCTGTTCCGTTGTGGAGGACAATAACAATGAAATAAGAAAATCGCCAACTGCTGGTGCTTTGTGAAAGGGACCATTAAACTGAGACACATTAAAATGAAATCTAAATTAATAAGAAGACTGACTGAGCTAACAAACAATGAACCATTAGCAAGTGGACATATTTTCACAAATGATTTCCTGAACTCACAGCCTGTTACTTACACACTGTCTCTCATCTGGGCTGGAGTAGGTTGCTTATCAAAGTGTCAGGAATGCAGGAATGCGTGTGCACATTTTTGCATCCACACATACAGTAGGGCTTCCATGCATGCAATATGACATGCATGTGCCCAAACACACATAGAAGATGGATGAAAACACATTTGTGTGCCTGCGTGGTGCAAATGGCAGGCATGAGGCCATGTGTCCAATCTACAAGGCTGGCTGCTGAGAGATTGACAAAGCTGAGCCCCCCCCCCCCCCTCCCCTTTACACATACGCACATGTATACAGACCCTGTCAACAGGCCTGTCAGAGCAGAGGAGCCATGACAGTCACTCATTCACCACCATGGCTACTGATTGGTGAGAACAGCATTGTCTGCACATTAGCATTACTGTCCAGGAATATATCCTGCATCTGACTCCTGCTCCGTCACTGCCTCTCAATAGTTGTTTTTTCAACAGCAAGACAGACAGATGGACAGATAGATAGATACTTGTTGAAGGTATAGAGCAAAACATAGGCACAACAGTGGTAAATAAACTGACCTTTTTCCATCTTTAAAATGACCTACTTCAAAGGAAACAGAGTCAGGGGCTGAGAGAGACATGACCAGAATCAGAATGGAGAGATGGGTGAACAAATATAGAGCCCTCAGATAGTGCCCTCTGTGTCTTTTTAACCACTGAGTAAATATGCATAAAGGCAGGCAATCTGAGCTAGGTTAGGCAGGAAAAGTCCAGATAAGGAAACTAAAGTAGATGTTATCAGCGTGTATATTACCTTGCCCCGTTATTGGCATTATCCTCACTAATCTCTCTGATCCACTTAACAGGGAATTCGCGTTTCATCTGCAAAGAAAGTCAGTCTTCTGTGAGGAATCCAGGTATTTTTATTTGTAAAAACTGATTTTAAAACTTTATGTGTCCCCCCCCCCCAGCCCCTCCGTTGCCTTCGAGACTATTTTTGTCTTTTTGCTCCCTGTGCTTGTCTCTTGCCCCCACTGTGTCCCTCTCTCCACACGACCTTGCCTAACCATCACTGGGTTTCTCTCTGACGGAGGAGCAGCCAGGCAGAATTTATCCGTCTGAAATCAAAAGCGGGAAAGAAAGAAAGAAAGAAAAAAAGCCAAGGGGGCTGATCAGAGGAAAGATTGCATATCCAGGCGTGAACCCCAGGACAGGCGCACACAGGTCAAAAGACTTCCAGCATTCACACTAAACACTTTACACTCACATGGCGGGCAAATCAACCCACATTTTTTTCATCTGAATATAAATAAATACATAAATAAATAGTTAAGTAGTTCATATTATTTCTACACACTACGCCCATTTCCGCAACATCTTCCTCTATCTTACTGCTCTAACACTGTAATACAAATGCAAATGTCTGGATGCAGATTTACTCTCATATACAGCTCTCACTACTGTTTGTGTGTCACTGGTGGTGTGTGTGTGTGTGTGAGTGTGTGCGTGTGCGTGTGTGTGTGTGTGTGTGGGGTGGGGGGGTGGGGGGGGGAGGCTTCCAGTGAGGTGTGAAGAATGTGATGGGATCATAGGGAGCTGTGGCCTCTCACCACAAATTACTCAACAATCTGGCCTTGTCCTAATCTTCTTCTCAAAACACCAGGTTGGAAATGATGCAGAAAACAGCAGGTTGTCCACAGCCCCCACCCACCCACAAGCTAATCCTGGGGCACTGAAGTGTGTTCACCCTCTTTTATAACACTAATGCACTTTGGGCTCAGGTATACATTCAATGACACCTCTGCTCTTCTTGAAGGGGGTGTAGATTATATCGGCCGCATTGTCCAGAGCCATGTACTCAATCTCAAGCTGGGATATTGTGTCCTCAGGCCACCTCTTAAAAGGTTAGACGTCACATCTGGCCTTCTGAAAAACACTACATACAATACATACAACATTATGTATAAAATAAGAGAGCTTTTAAAGAGTGCATGCCACTACTGCCAATTTCTCATGAATGACTGAGCTGCTACAGCAAAGCCCTTTTAACACTGGTCCCACTGCCAAGAGCATTACCGAACATATAACCTCCTGGGTTTGCAGAATGTCCAGGTTATCTTGATGTAGAGCTTTCGGTGGAAGTAAAAGCATACTGTAGAGAAACTGACAGTAGAGACTTCAAGCAAATCTCAGGCAGCATTAGTGTGATTATGCATCAGTCATCATGTATCCATCAATAGGCTAATGAGAATTAACACCTCAAAAAATAGCTTGTGCTTTCCATAAGTTAATCAGGATTGAAAATGACTGATGACTTTAAAGGCAACACTAAAAATACTGAGTGGCCCAGAGGCCTGCCTTTGATCCCAAAGCACAAATTAAATTGATTCTAACACTTTCCGACAGCTTCCTCTGTCCTTCAGATTCAAACAATGATTTCATCAGGCTCTCATCACACGGCTCTGCCCAAAGCTATCTGGACGGAACCCTGATTCCTGATCCTTCCTCTGCTAACAGGAGAGAAAAGACTTCTGTTTCGTTGCATGAATAAGTAAAAATGGGAGTAGGTCATCTAAGAACAGGGCAAATAAATGAAGAAAAGTGATGTGTAACTACTGTATGCTGCACCTGACTAAAGTAACCCGGCCCAGTACACATATGCTACCAGCATGGCCACCGAACTTCACAGAGTTTTACTACCCGAGCCGAACGATTCCAACCTCACGGCAGCTGTTCTTCCTCCTGTGGCTGACACATCTGGTGTCAAGGTTCTGAGCAGGCCGACAACAAAGGCTGTCCCATTTTGAGCCTACAAACACAGCGAAGGATAGGCAGCTTTTGGTGTACAGCCATTTCAGTTAGCCTAAGGGCTGCGCTGACCTCCATCATTCTCTCAGCAGAGCACCTATGCTAAATGTATCAAAGGTGCTCCTGCACAAGCAAGGTGAAACGGTATCTCTCTCTTTTTTATGATGAGGATTACAGGCTCCTTCTCCTTTTCTCTAAAGCACCACACCTCCTCCTCCTGCACTAAATTACTCCACACAGCATCACCCCAGCTCCCATTAGTCCTTTCAATCTGCCTGCCTTCAGCATTGACAAGCCCTGGAGCTACAGGGGATGGTAATGATCTGTGTACACTCCACATTGTATTTCCCTGCTTTCTGTACCTCCTTCATCCCTCCCACAAATATCTCCCCTCTTGAGATGTGTCCCACCTCAAAGCCGCGGCGCTGCATTCAAGATTTGTCTTGGTATCTTTGGTAACCCATTGCATTGACCAGACATGCACCAAATTGAATTGGGCTTTCTTTATCTGCTATGATGGCAGAGGGGGGGGTCTTCAAGAGGCAATCCTCCAGCCTATCTCAATGCCCCGCTCAATCTCCAAGAAGACCCCACCATCCATTAGTGAAAGAGTGAGCAGGAGGGGCTCTGTAAATTATAGACGAGTTCCACACTGTGGACAATGGTGCATCCACTCTGCATTCACCAAAGCATCTGCATTCCTCCACACACTTAGAGACAAACGCAACCTTTCAGACGACGCTCGCATACACCGGAACCCAGAGGAAGCATAAATAAAAGATACACGGTTAAGGTTTTGTAGCTTTATTGCTCACAAACCTATATAAAATTCACCATACAAAGCAGGTTTTCTAAAAGTAAATGGCTTCCAATAACTTTGATTTGCACTGAAAAAGTTCTGAATGAATCAAAACAGACTGTTATTAAAGCCAATTGAGGGCAGCATCCATGCAACAAGACAGATGAAATCTGTCTGAAGGGAGAGCAGGTTATGTGAAGAATAAGCATGAATCATCTTTGTTCTGGTGAAACCATCCTCAGCTTTCTGCTCAGTGAGAAATGAATGGTGATAATTAACATTCCTCTCTGAGCATCCTTTCCATTAAACTTGCATTAATGAAAGCTCGAGATAAAGAAGTGAAATATTCTCTGTCACCCTCGTTCTCATTTCCAGAATGAGGCCATTACTCTTTTTGTCTCAGCATGGTATTTGAGCTTGTATGATACTCAAAACGATTCAAATCATCTGAGATTGGGTGTTAGTGTTCAGAGGGGACTTTGAGGTGGCCGTTTGGCCTCATCTGAGACCTAAGCCTTGCTTTACCCCAAGACTGAGATTTTCTACCAAAGAAAAGTAAATTTAGGATGAGAATAAATGAGGAGGACTCAAAAAGAACCAAATGCTTGCTGCCCAGCTCAGTTTCAGCAATTTTATCTGTATGTCCAGATGATTCAACACATATCTGACGTTTATTCTTCTATTTCTAATATTCATCTTTTTTCCCTTTGGATGACACAAATGCTCTTACTAATGCCCAGTTACCTTTGATTATGCACTGTGAGCATAATGACCACCATGGAAAGATGTGGTAGGCACTTATTGTTGAAATGACCAGGGCTATGTTCCCTCTAGATGCATTTTCATCTAATCCTCAAACATCGTGTACGTGTGTATCCAATAGCAGCTTGGCCTGGAGGCCTTTCAGCCACCAATAACCCTGCAGGTACTACACCCCTCCCCCAACTCCACCATACTCTTCAAGGGGGGGGGATCAGGTTAATATTATATTGGAGAGCGAGACAACATTTCTTATTTATTGAAAATCAGTCTAGCATGAAAGAGTGTTTGCAAGCAGGCCAGTGGATTACCTGACCTCATCTCCCCTTGTATCACATCACGGTAGACCCCAATAACTTCACGTCCAACGGCTGAGCGAGGAGGACAAAGAAGATAGACAAGGGGCTTTCTTTACCTCTAAATGGCTTCAATGAGCATTTTGGAAACCCTACTGAATTTGTGACATGGAAAATTAGCACAGCTCACCCGATTTTAAAAACATTTTAAAAGACAACTTGGGTGTAACTTTGACGCATACATAATTAATCATCTTGACCCTTTACCAGTTGCTTTGCAATATCTCTATTTACAACTGATTGACTTTATATGCTTTATAGTATGTGGATCCAAGCCTATTTTATTTTCGCCAATGATTTCCTTCAACAGCTCTGTTGACATTGATTGGGAAGACGATGCCTTCTCTGTCCATGTATTTTATCCAACCTCCTTTCAAGAGCCATTGTGGATTGCATACAAGAGAATGCACAATGACAAGAACTACTTAGTCTGACAATCCACTCATGATGGAAAGGAGTCAAATGACGACTCAAATGAAGGACATAAGAGAAGAGAACGAGTGATGAGGACAGATGGGGCTAACATGGAAAAAAAGGGTAAAGAAAGGGTGGACAAAGTAATCCGGAAGTCCATGACCTTGGAATGAGCAAAACTTTAATGAGCAAAATAGTCGGGAGAGGATAAGACAGAAGTTGTGAGTCATAGCAGTTAATTTACGATAGGAAGTAAAATATGACTTCAAACCCTTTGATAGTGCAACTTGGACAACCCATAAATTACTGATCCCCGGGAAGAATAAACCACTCCAGAGAAGAGACACTTCATCTTATTACAAGAGCCAATCAGAGCCAGATTAACTTTAACAAACTCCAGAGACAAACAGCTCAGAGACTGTGCTGATACACTGCAGCTTCAGCCTGTTGATAAAACGTATCTTTTCCCAACAATCCATCCCTGCAGATGAGAATGAGGACTCAACACAAGGACTCTCTGAATGTGTTGGTGCTTCTGGACTATAGTTGGCCTGTACTTGATAATATAGCACAGATAAGAGGGAGGGGGGTCCTCTGGCACTCATGTTACTATGTATTATGTAAAAGCACTGCTGTCCTTTCCACTCATTTCAAAAGCACCGCTGCTTCCCCTCCTAGAGAGTCCCTTGTCTCACAGTGAGCCAGCGGACCTGACTTTTCTTTGACCCGTTTTTACACAGCTATTTTTCTGTCCCACTCTTGGTCTCTTTTTGTTCAATGAAGCCACTCAGCAGAGAGTATCAACTGAAAATTGAGTCCCTGGGAAGAAATAGCTTTGGGAAGACTTTTATATTAAACACCCCCTGCCAATTAGATATTGTTAAGAATTTGCATTTTGAATTTCAATGCGCTGAGGAGGACCCTAGGACACCCAGCTATCAAAGCAAACGTCTGCATTGCTGACTATGTTGCTCATGCCCCTGACTATATTTCAGCTGTTTGCAAAAATTCAATTTTGATGTCGATAGGAGCAAGGGCATTATCCACTTACAGTTATTAATTTGGCTGTTCTCTGGAGGAGCTGGGGGGGATGTTGATGCTTTCACACAGCTGATCCATAGATATTCACAGGCTCTAATTGATTTGGCTGGTGTGGATTCTCAGCTGATAAGATATTGTGTTGCAGGGGAGATACGCATGGATAAACAACTGTGTGATGTTTGTTCTAATGGTTGAAGGAGCAAAGATGGGGGTGGCCAAACATTTCTCACTTCTGACCCATATATTTATACCCCTTTTGACAGAGCCCTAGGCCAAATTCAATAACAGCCACTAAAATATTCAGATTGAAGATGGTGAAAAGTGGATCACTGTTCATAGGAAAATAATCCTTGCTAAAAAAAAAAAAAGAAATTGAGGAACACGAGGGGAGAAAACGAATACATAGATAACTTATTACGTGGATCTTTGCACTCTCCATTTGTGCTATACAATAAAAGATGGCACATTTATCTGCGGGTAAAGAAAAACAACGCCCTACTGAACTGACAGTGCCACTTCTCTCAGAGACTCTGAATAAGGAGGGGTATCTCTCTAAGTAAGCTTTTGTGTGCACTGTGGTGGGATGATTATCATGGATTTTTCATGTGCCTCCTCAGTCTTTACGCTTGGCCTGCAGGCGTAAAAAACAACAACCCAACATTGGCATCCTCATAGTCTTACTTTTGCATGCACACACCTTTTTGTACACTGGCTCACTCATTCACAGACCTTTCATCCATAGATATAAAACCACACTTCTGCTCTAATGGGGTAAAACAATCATGGAGTTTCATCACATAATATCAGTTGATTTCAATTCAGCCGGCAAAGGGTTATGCACAAAGCCAGCAAAGTCTGTGCTCAGCCTTAAACAAAATGAATAAATGAATTAGGTTGAGTGTATTTTGACAGGGAGGTAGTAAGTGCATGGATGCGAGAGATACTCCTGAATATTTCAGCACAAAACAAAAAAGGAGGAGCTGGATACATGCTGGCAAAGGCTTGCCAGATGTCTGAGGATTTAATGGGGGGTAAATGGAAATCAATCCCTTTCACTGCTCAAGACACCCAATCGTAACACATTGTTTTAATGGTCCCACTGGATGACATCCACATAATATGTGGAGGGAAAAAGGCTCTACTGCTGACTATTATTGTACCCAGTGGTTACAAGTAGAGACAGACAGATAAATGAGGAACACTATGGAAAACACTTAGTGGATAATAATAACATTGCCTATGTGAAGGTCTAAATCAGGTCCCTTATTTCCAAAATCTGTGTATATATTTTTTTTAAAGGGGACTTGAATCATTCATTTTACAGATCTAGTGCCGCTCCTGGTTTATCTGTGGCATCATGAGCTGATTTAATGTAAAGAATAAAAATGTTTAAAAAAACGTATTGTTTAAACAGAAAACAGGTTAAGAACATTTGTTCATATTCCAGTCAAATCTGACCTCCCATGCGGGATTGCAGATCAGTCTGACTGCTGTATCTGCTGTAGACGCGTTGGTGTGTCACAAAAGACAAGATGTTCAGAAATGCATTGTTTCTACCTGAGTTCTCGGCGTCTGAATAAAGGAGTCAAAGCAGAGCATTTAATGGAAGCCGACACTATGGGGAACTTTATGTCACCAGAGACAACACAGCAAATTAGCTGATAATTAAATTTTTCTCCATTAGGGAAAGAGCAGAGTAATAACTCACACAGTAGGATTCCCTGCTCCATTAATGTCTCTATTTGACTCGTGTTGGAGGATAAAGTAGTGAGATGGGGATGTCAACAGCTCAAAAACACGGGGAGACATCGGGAGATGGGGGATGTCACATTCTCATGCAAACTTAATGACAGTACGAGCAGTAGGACGGTGAGAGGATCTCGTAAGTTCACTGTTTTAATCATGAAGTGTGCGGCTCAGTAAGAAAGAGTAACGTAGTTGGCTGGCTGTGGCATTAATTATAGCGGCACCAAATACTTGTCTCCTTTTAGCACAGGTGAAGGTAATTCTTGTTGACTGTGCGCATGTGTTTGTGTGTGTGTGTGTGTGTGTGTGCATGCACGTATATAATCACCCAGCTGTTGAAGGGGCTTTTGCCTCCAGCTGTTAACCGGGTGATGACAGCGGTCCATGGCCCCACCTTCATGCTCAGTGATCCGAGTAATTACCTCGTCCATCTGACCCCCCCCCACCAACTCCCACCCCCCTTCAGACACAACACCATGCCATTCTGACCGAGCTGGCTGTCACCACTGCAGCCACATCTGTGACAGCAACATGGACAATATGATCATTTACAGCTTTATTAAGCACCCAACCTCAAAATCTCTACATTTTATTATCATCTTACGCTGATGATGAGGGCTGAACGTAGCTCTCTTTTCCTGCTTTCTGTCAAGACATTGGACAAAAAGTCAGCCCGGGTAAGGCTCCTTAATACCTGATGAAAGAGAAAATAGAAAAATGAAAGGTGTTGAACATGTTGTGAGCCAAAAATCTCCCGTAGTCTTTTCCTCTATTGCCTCTCTGCAACTCTGTGTCTCTCTCTGTGAGCAGAAACAAGAAAGACCCGGATGATGAGTAATTTCACAGCTGAAAGATCTTCCTTTCCCTGATTTGATATCATTTGTTAAGAAAAAATAGAAGGTAGCTTTCCCTGCTTTACATCTCTCCCCAGTGGCATGTGATGCATTCTGTTCATCTCATTTCCAGGAATATAGGGAGTGTACGACGGCAGGCCAATCTCAATTGGGGCAGATAGAGAGAGTAAGAGAGAGCAAATCTTAGAAAAGCCAGAAATGAAATTAAAACAAAAGTTGTGCATCTGTTCCCCTGAGTTCACTGGTGTGCATGTGCAGCGTTTGTCGGAAATGGAACAGAAGGCAGCACTCTCTGTAACCCTTATGAATCTAATTAAGGCTTTGCTTTTAGCAAACACCTGGATATCTTGACCTGACACGCATCAGAAACACAGCACCTTGTGCACGGGCCTGAGTATATATGAAAATACTCAGTTGTGTTTTAAGATGTGAATATTTAAACATTCTGCGAAGCACGCACAACTTCACACTTCACATTTATGCTTATACTGGCTTTCTCATCTGCTCTTGACTGGGTAGGCTGGCCGTGTCCCAGTTCTGCCAGTGACCATTCCCCCTCCTCGCATCCAACCTGGAGGGGCTGCGTCAGCTGGACTGGTCTTAGGATCAATGCCGGGGAAACAGCCTCATAATGGCCCAGATTAATGATGAAAAATTTGGTGTCATCCTGTAGGCTGGTGGATATTTATCACAGGGGAGGGGTGGATTGCCAATAGAAGCTCTCTGCACCATTCTAACCATGGATACTGGTGGTGAGACAAGAGAGTAGCCGTGGCTGCTACTATCTCCAGCTGGAGTCTTAATGGAGGCTCTCTCAGGGGTATTCACCAGGAGCAGAGAGCATACTCCTCACCAGATACTCTAGCTGCTGCTGATGATTTTTATAGGTCAGAGTCACAACTGAAGCAGTCATAGCTTTTATTTGAGAAGGCAGCTTGCGTGAATGAATTGTCTGCAATCAGCCTCACAGACAGTAATGATTCGTATGTCTCAATTTTTTTTATACCACTCTTTTTTTTCCTTCTTTTTTTGATCATAGAAGCACAGACAAAGTAAGCAACTGCAAGAGCACCTTAATGTGCCCACCAAATCTGGCATTTTTAACTGAAGTAAAATAAAGAATGAGAACAAATAAGTTCAAGTATTTTACCCCAAAAAAAAACTAAAATAAAAGCCCATCCAGGCCAATAACGCCCCAAAAGTCGCCCTTTATTAGAAACAGATAATACAGAGAAACTATCTGTTAGGGTACAATCATGATCACCTCGGAGAGTTCGCTCACAAGGCCTTTAGGGTAGTTTGGAGATACTTCTCTTGTCTCATGGTGACTGAAAGACAAGGCTATTACAAACCTGTCAGAGAAGGACAGGGGCTGAAGAATCTACAACCACAGGGGCTTCAAATGGCTCCCCAATTACCTTTCAACAGCCCAAATAACCAGAGAGATCTCAACAAAATCCAACCGACCACATACTTCCCGCTTGTTGGCCCTTACACTGGCAGACTAATAATTTCATTGTTCTATAATTATATAGTATATTTCAAATAGTGTGCTGAAAGAATGAATAATGAAGTAAACACGATTGAATGTCCTCTTGGCCATATTAAAATATTTGCAAAGAAAGCTGTCTCGGAGCAAAAGATTGGAGCCGCTGCAGATCCTGTTCCCTGTTTTCGCCTCATGCATGAGGGCCCATTGTTCTATTTGCATTGCATTTCGCTATGCCCCTCACTCTGGGATCGTCTGTCTGACTCTTTGTGGATGTCACTTCAACACTGGGGGATCTGTTGTTATTTGTTTTAGCTTACCCTGCCTTATTTTTCCCTCAGGGGTATGCCAGCTTTGACCCTGAGCACAAGTGATCCGTCAGCCCTGAAAATCATAAGCAAATGTCACCAGTCCTTTTCTTCAGCACATTCGCTGCAAAGAAAGTTACTAATACCTCTTTCTTCTGCTCAAAAACACAAAACAAAACCCTCCTAGACAAGATGAGAGCATTTGCTGCCCCATCAAGCCTGAAATGTTGATTTCTAGCTTTCTGGTTATTGCACAGCTATAAATCCAATGCAGCCATGGCACTAATGGACATAAGGCCTCTATCCAGGAATGCAGAGCATAAACAGATATCCTGAAGCCTGAAGCAGGGCGGGGGTGTGTGTGGGGGGCAATTAAGTGTGTGGTGCAGGCAGGAGTGCAGGTGTGTGGACTGGTGATAAGGACAGTGGTTCTGCCATTACTCATCCCCCCACCAACAACAGCAAATAGACTGCCAGCAGATGACGGGTTTGCTCTGGCAGCCTCCGAAAGCTTTTCCTCAGCCGGAGAGAAGAGTGTGTGGCGGAACAGAGTGGATAAGGAATAGATAGCAAGGAAAAGCGCATTTCATCACGCCAGGAGAGACGGGGAAAAATGGTTGTATGCAATATTGTTGAGGCAAGAGTCGTTTAGAAAAACGAGGTGATTCTGCAGGCTGGCTTCTTTTTTTTTCTTCAAAGCAATTAAGATTAATTAAGTGTTGCTGCAGCAGTTCATATTTGCAATAGTGGCTTTTCCTTTATGACCCAAGCATTAAAAAAGCATACAAAAACATCATTTAAGAGAAATTTATTTTGATGGAGATGACAACAGACTGCGATTACACCGTTAGCTAATAAATCAACCTTTTTCAAGATAGGACCAAAGAAAAGTATCTCTAATGCCGCCCCAGTGGTGAATAGACTGGACTAGTGACTGGTTTGACAGATGATTCTGGCCCAAGTGCAAAAATATATGACTAATGTAAACATTACTCTTAAATTTATTAGAAATAAGGTGCAATAGAAGTTGTTTCTTTGAAAAGCTGTTTGCATGTGCAGCCTGTGCAGACCTTATAGAATTTTGTATCTCCTATATTATGGCATATTCTTGTCTAACTATAATTAAAAGTTCAAGATTTACTCACTGCCTCCTTAAAGAATCCTGATATATCTATATTCTACAGCAAATCCTTCGAGCCCAAGATCATGCGTTGCCAGAATAGGTCATTTTGAAAATGGCTGTGCTGACATCTACTTTGTCGACTACACACAGAAGTTCCCCCACAATCACAGCGGTGCATTAGTGCACCCTCAGGATCTCTGTGGCCCCTTTCTCCCAGTCAGCATAACCTGTGTTGTCTCCCTGGCCTTGAGGCCACGAACATCCTTTCAGCCTGTCTACCAGGGCGGCCTCGGCACACGATAAGCAGATGCATTGTTTCATGTGTAGCAGCATGCATATGGATGTCCAGGTTCAACCACTTGACAAGGGATCGAGACCTGTGAGGAGAGCATCTCTGCTGGGGGACTGGGGAAAAGGGCATCTCTACAATGTGACAAACTCATCGTCATCGGTGACATTTATCATTGTTCCCTTCATATCTGGATGCCACCTTTTCACTCCTCAAATGATCCAACCCCATGGGTTGCAAGGTATCAGGCCAAATAGATGCACAGCTAAGGACCTGTACAGAAGAAGCACAGTGACAGAGAAATCCCAGCCAGCCTATTTTTATAATTGCTTTGACCCCACCTCGTCTTTTCCCTCTTCCTGATATAGATTTTGAATGCTAATGTAAACAGCTGGAAAATACAGACATGCTTCATTCTGCTGACCGCTGACAGTCCATTAGCGACGGTGAATAACAACTAAATATTTAATCAAATATAAAAAACAACTTAACAAGAAGTATACTGTAGGTACTGTATGCAAGTGGAGCAGATTGTGGCAAGTGAAACAAAGGACGAGGCAGGGGCTGTTGCCACCACACTGCTCCGTCTCTCTGTCACCTGCTTGGCATCCTCTCTCTTTAATTAGCTGGTAGCAATCAAAAGGAGGGAGATTAAGACCCCAAAAATACTGCAGGCAGATGATAAACCCTCAAGAGACAAAAAGGCATCGCAGAGGAAAACAAAACACCGCAACTGTTTATTATGTTGACTTGGTGTAAGACTGAGTGGGATGGATGGCACGCGAAAGGCCCAAAGAACAGGAGCTTATCTTGAATTGGTAAAAGAAAAAAAAAAAAAAAGTGTGTGTGGGGGGGGGGGGGGGGGGGGGAAGAGAGGTCCGGGGGATAAAAAAAAACACCACCTGCACAAACCCACGGGACAGAAAAAAA
>JBBDHI010000009.1:10379487-10403378 GCA_037177115.1 Craterocephalus stercusmuscarum | reverse complement strand
ACATCCTCCTTCATCAGCTGTGGACTCATATGTGAGTGTCCGTCTACCTACCACTGTCCATCCACAACCAGACCAACTACAGCACACAACGATCAACCCACCCCTAGTGCTTTTTAATTTGTTTCCACCCCCAAGGACCAAGGATGCCTCAAAATTACAGTGAAGAAAGGTCACCCCATCCGATTAGATCATCAGGGATGCACGCTGGAGGGTCATTCCCTGAACCCTTGAAGCACATCATAAATCCTACACTCTCCAAAAAAGACCACCCACTCTGGCAGGACTCAGAAGGGTTGACTGATTATGGTTCTGGTAAATATGATTCTAGGATGCATCTCGGCGCAGCTGGCAGACAATTTGTCGTTAGGACACGTATGAGGTGTAATGGCATGTGAATGTGCTGTGATGGACATATTCCCCAAAGATAGACCATGTTATCATGCTATCATCAGTCCATGTATTGACCCTGTAATGACCTCAGGGTCCCAATCAATCAGATCTCCAATCAGGACTAGATCAAACTGTCCTCTGCAGCCTTTTTCATCATTCTCATAGCCCACTCCAAACAACAGCCCTGCTTTACTCTGGGACAAACATGTAGGCTCAAGAAGAGGGTTTTAGGATCAAATGCTGCAGTGGAGTCATCTAAAATATGGGCATCACTAACTTAGCTTAGCAAACGGGGAAAAAAGATGAGAAGGGAAGAGGGAAAGATGGAAAGAGAGAGAGAGAGGGTGGGTCAGTGAGCTTTGAGCCTCTCGTGGGCTGATCTAAGCCAATTAGAGACAAGTGACAGCTCAGATACGCAGTCATGACACAACTAGACCACTGCACTGCTATGAGCCCCAGCACCCCACGACACAAGTCTCACTTGGACCCCAACATGCTCTCAACACTGGGGGCATGAAAGCGGAAATATCCAACACCAAATAATAACCCCCATCCTTTTCAGAAACAATCTCCCCCCCCTCTGTCCTCCTTCCTCCGCTCTCCAGACGGAAGTGGTTGGCTAAGCAGAGAGCTCTGTGCCTGCCTCCGTCATGCTCGGCCAGCTCTCTTGACATCTGATGTTGTGGAGGGTGGCTGTGATGACCTGACAAATCTGCTGACCTTCGGCTGGGTGCTTCAAAACTTGTGAACCTGAGACGAGTGAAAACTTAGAGAGCTTGGAGCGGGGATATGAGAAGTGAGGGGTTTCAACTGAAAAATGGGGGATGGTCCATCTGACCACCAGCAGCTGTCATTGCTGTGTCGCCTTCTTCCTGTGAGCTGATAACAGCGTGGCCTTCCCAGAGTACATGGGGGGAGGTAGCGGGCCACCAGGTTGTGGGTTGTCAGGGCTGCAGGCAGTGAACGGCTTGTGATTAATGAGAAAGGGCGTTGCGCCACAAGGAGCTCAGCAGCACGTGCCACACTGGTGATAACAACAAAAACTCTTGACACTGCATGGTAGTGGACTTGCAAACAGCTAGAGTCACAACAGTTTAAGGAAATTTATACAGGCAAACTTACTCCAACATCCCCATTTATGAGCAAATAAACACAATTAGAACAGTGTAAACAAACAGAAATAATCCTGTGGCACTTTCCCGATGCTGAAATTGGATATGCACCCCTCCCAAGGGATTTTTCCTCATTCATGCTTGACTGAGCATCAAGTGTATAATCTCTGGATGGCTTTTTGGGGGAGAAGAAGCAAGAAATGCAAAGATGAGGGATGACAGGGAAGAGTGATGGGGGTTGAGCGACACCCAGCAGGGGTCTGAGACAGGATGGCCCTCTGCACGTCCAACGTCTGCCACTCAAGAAAGTTAATGATGCCACGTTCTTGGGCCAACTACCCCCCATCCCTGCTGCGTGTGAGAAAAGAGGAAGCCGGAGAGAAAATATACCAAAGTTGCTGTTACTGGCACGGGGATGCAGTGAGAAAAGAGGAGGTAGTCCTGTGAGATGAGGTGAAAGGATGCGATGTGGATGAAATTTCAGGGTTCAGTGAGACTTGCCAGTCAACCTCTGCTTGGCTTCTCAATTACATCGTTGTCTGCTACTTTCTCTTATACAGTCAAATAAATTTTTAAGGTTCAGGACAAGTTGATTATCTCTGCAAGTCAAGGGACAGAAATGATTTTGAATCAGAAGCAGGTGTTGAAGTGTGCAGGAAAGAAAACGATCTTGTATCTTTTACCACTCAGCAAATATAGTGTTCAGGGGTTCTTCAACAAAATATCTGTCAAAATGTCTTTTTAGTGAAAAATGAAATCCAGGGTGAATAAAAGATGGTAAAGACCCAATCTCAATCTGTCATAAAGCAGGCCATGACTTAAATCCGACAGCAATCCAGTTCGCAGCTTCTAGCACTAACAACAGAAGTTGGGCACTACGAGGATGAATAAACTGACAGATGCTCATATTCTGTGGACTGTAATAGAATTATCTGCGCTCCTCTTCCTCTGACACAGGAATAACCCTGCCTTCACCAGCTATTTCTCCCTTCATACATCTTCCAATAACACTAGAATAACTATATTAGGAGTGTATGCTAGCGATAGTCTCCAGACTGCCAAATGGACCTGTATCCAGCTCTGTTTTCAGGCTGTGGGGTCAGATGATGGTCAATCAATTGAAGGTCACATCCAGAGCTGGCCAAAAGGTCAGCCTATCAGGACCCAAAAGTACAACTGCCCTATCAGCCCTAAACTGCTGTGAAAGGAGCTAAATCATGTGGACAACTCCCTTCTGCTTAGAGTCAGAGACTGATAAGAAGAGCTCCTGAGTTATCCCATCCTGAATAAGTTCAGTTTAACAGGGATAAAAAAAACAGCTAACATTCTGGCAATATGTTCTAAATTATAGTTTTTTTTTCTAATTTACAACCGGGTAAGAGACGGGAGAAGTGAATTACCAAAACAGGCAATTAAATGGATGGTAATTTAGCATCACTTACTAATTGCAGATGTCTCCCACTCAGAAGGCTTTGAATAATTTTGCTTTGCATAGAAAAAACAGCCAAACTGATACCTTTAAAATGCCAAATTTGGAGCTCATATGTTTGTTCCTCATGAATCACCGTAGGGACCTTTGAAAAAAAGATGCAGCAAAGCTAACGTGTAAATTTTACAGTTAATGTCTGGGCATGGCTTATGTTGGCAAATTACGCTGATCTTTTCAGCTTCAATACAACACGGTGTCTGGGGGTTCCTTTTTCCCCTTACTGTGCCATTTAGGCCTCAAAAGGGCAAACGCTCGCTGTGCCAGCTGGACGACAGAGAGGCGCTTTGGAGTGTGTTGCTGTGTACGGGTGTGCGAGCGCATTTGTGCCTTTCACACTCCCTTCGTGTGTGAAATGTTCCAAACATCTCGGAGCCATTGCGCCTGCTCGTCTTTGTGTGTGAGGTCCTAATTTGTGCATGAAACAGAAGAACATTAATGGCTTTTAAAGATCGGTGGAGTCAAATGAGCGCACTCATCAGTTAGACACACATCCCTTGGTGATCACTTAGTGTCGTTAAATTTCATTTCCTGTGGAATAAGAAGATCTTGGTGGATCCAAGACAAATCTTTGCAATTACAGCAACACTTAAGATGATTTAATACCTTCATTCCTGCCTCTCTGGGTGGTGTGAACTCTTGTGTTTGGCATCACTGGGTTTGGACTAATTTATCAAGAGGATTCAGTAACACACACACAAACAATACAACAAGTTTCTTAGAATATTACTCAAGCTGCATTTTGCTTATTATCCCCTCAGCACCAGCACAGCGAAAAAGGAGAAACATTGAGACAAGAACCCAATTCACCAAGCGGCCATTTAAATGCAAAGACACACAAACACACACACATAGAAATGCAGATAAACACAGGCGGCACCTGCATTTTCGTTAATAGCTTTGCCCTGTACAGTGTAAAGCATGAGGGGCCAGCAGCAAGAGGCACTGAGATAAGATTCTGCTTAGCATCTGAATGGGGAGTTCTGATTTCCATTCAACTGGCCTTTAGCCATGCCGGTGCTGAAGTGGTCTGGGCATGTCGGTCTGGTCTCCACCATGCCAACCAATGTGAAGGCCCGTATCTGGCACTGGGCAGTATCTGTCAGTGTCCCAGTCTGTCTGTCTGGCTGGTTAATAATCAGCCTCATTGGCTGCTAATCATCCTCCCAGCTGTAAAAGCAGGTGGCCACACATACCACAGCTCCCAGTTCTATTCAGCATGTGATGTCATCTCACTGCACCTGGTCACAATGCATAAGACGTGAAAAATGTAGGTAGTTTCCATCCTTTTCTGTCCGCCCCTGAAAGCTGAGGACCTTTGGTATTTATTTGTGAATGGTGCGGCTGCTATAGCTGCTGCAGCGCAAAGGTGAATAAACAACATCAAAACACTGAACCTCCCCATCCGCCACCTTGGTCAAGCCTGGGAGTGACCCCAGGGGAGTCCAACAGGCCGAGGCAGCAGTTAGGACACACAACACATCAAAATGGGAAGCCATTAGCTTGAAGGTCACCCTCAACTAGACACATATCTAGACACACTACTTCTTCTGCTGATATGTCCACTGGATGCACCGGCACAGTCATGGAAAGGTCACGCTGTAAAGTCGAACGGAATCACAGCTGTGTCAGAAACTGCTCTCTTAAACATTTGATCTTGCCTCCCCTCACTTTTGAAAGGGGACCAAAATACTTAGAGTATCACTTTCAAACAGCAGGAAAGGAAATGAGAGAGGGAGGGAGTGGAAAAGGGGAAGGAAAGAGGAGAGCAGAAGAGAGAGGGAAAAGAG
Source organism: Craterocephalus stercusmuscarum (assembly GCA_037177115.1). Taxonomy (NCBI): domain Eukaryota; kingdom Metazoa; phylum Chordata; class Actinopteri; order Atheriniformes; family Atherinidae; genus Craterocephalus; species Craterocephalus stercusmuscarum. The sequence goes on along the minus strand of JBBDHI010000009.1, from coordinate 10,398,600 downwards.
AGGGAGACAGCAGAGAATATATGATTAGGTTTCATCCCTGGTCTGCAGCTGTTGAGGGCTCCGCTTGGTGATCGGTGTCCCTTACAGAAAACGTAATTCAAGCCAAACACAATATCTGTCTGTGCCAACGGAAGATCACCAAATCATAACACATCCAAACCCAGGGTGAACCCACCAAGAGAGACAAACAAAACCTGGTTACAGTCGACTGCAGAGGCCTGCAAAAAAGGAACAGATGGCAACATGACAATGAGAATCATCAATAAATAAATCCACACAAACAGAAATATGGTTTGACTTGTCAAAATGATTTAGGGGGCACAGTTGTTTGCTGTGAACCCTCAGCATCCTATGCTCAGTTTGCAGTTTGGGTCTCTTCCTCCAGCTTCCTTCCTTTTCTCACAGTTGAGTTCAGAGTTTAATGAAGCCGAAATGCTGCATCTCCCATGTTCCCCAAAGGCTACTTTAAGGAGGGATTGTCCTTAATGTTTGAACAACTAGAAAAACAGCCAGGCAAGCCATTTACCTTTGAGCGTTTTCAAGTGTGTTTGTACGCTTGTGCAAATGTGAACGAGCCCTCATGTGTGTACAACCGCATTCAACGGGGCAAATCCATCAGATGGCCAGTGTGCGGTGTGACAGTCCCAACCCAAAATAAACAGGCTGAATCACAGGGGCCTGGCGGGGCGCTAACCCTTTCACGGGATCGAACCCAGGCGGGATTGTGCACCGCACAGTGTTGCGCAAAAGCATGCGTGTGAATGAATGTGTGTTGAAGGGTGTGCGAGAAGTTAACTAAGGAAATGATGGGCATTTGAACTGGGAATGTCAACGCAGAAATAACACAGCATTACACACACCAGAGGGTGAATCAATTTTGGCGACACTTGATTCAAACCCATTTCAGATCGTGTCTGAACTTCAGGCTTCCACCCCTGTCATCTCCTCCCTACCTCCATATGATGGATTACCATCTGTGGTAGTCTCAGAGGGTCTGGAGTGGGGGGGGATGGCGGCTGGGGGAGGTCAGTCACAACAGGGACACATTCATTGGAAGGGAGTGCTAGGTTAAGGAATTATGGTATGACAGAGATCTAGGGTGGATAGGAGAGGGCAAAAGGTTCTTCAGGGGTCAGAGGAGCCAATCCCGGCTGGACCCCATGTAAGCCACCCTCGGTTTGCAGCCATCTAAAGGGATTTAACTCAGGGTCACGTTTTTGATTAATATTATTATCACTCACTTGTCCTTCTGACCACTTGTCAACCGGCAGTGTGGTATCACACGTATAAATCTAAATCCTGCTCAATGGCACACCGGTGCAACAATTTAAAACAGACAGAGCTGCAAACACAGGCCCGGGAACAGATTAACAGACTAATAACAGTGTTTTCTGATATCTGGTAGTCATCATAATAAATCTCTCTATCCGATAAATGAAAACTGCACAGGTCCTGAATAAATTTTCACCATACATGGAAGTCAATATTAAAACAGAAATCAAAGTGCAATCCACGCATGAAAGCAAAACCCCTCTCCCTCACTCTGTACTTGCAAGTTAATCAATAATGAGCCTGCAGACAGATTTCAATAATTTACACAGCTCAGTCTACTGCAGCAAGAGTAGCTTAGATCATTTTTATAAAATACGCTCACCTGACCGAGCTCACTTTTTTGCAACAGCGCTGCCAAGCTTTCACAATTTATAGACTCAGCGTTAATGCACAAATTTATTTTTTAGGTCGCTGTGTACCGAGCTTCCACGCTGCCTTGCATGGGGGGGATAAGATGCACGGGGTTGGTGGGAGCATGGAGAATGAAGCAAAAAAGAGGCAAAAACACAGGCAGGCAGGAGAGACAAAGCAATAGACCTGCATTGTCAGAGAGGAGAGGCCATCAATAAAAGTGTCACTATAAAGAGAGGAAGAGGGAGAGTGTGAAGGAGCGAGAGTAGGGTGTATAAAAGAAACACAACAAAACCCAGTGAGACGGGTGCTTCATCTTGCAGGGCACTAATGGACGTGAGAAGCGGCTGGTTCAGCATTCTTTGCTTGACAGCTCACTTCTCTGCTGACGGGCCGTGGCATCCACAGCCGAGCGCTGTGTACTTGTTTAATGTGGTTTAAGCACTTAAAAAGTGACACAAGCAGAGACGTGAAGAATGAAAGAAATGGAGGAAAGAAGACCAATAAAGAGCAGAGTCACAGTCAAAGGTCATCCCAAACTTAGATATTATTGAGTACTCCATCTCTTTGCCACCTTCATGAACTTTCTCACCACATTTTCCATCTTTGTCTTCAGCTCTTGCAGCATCACTCCATTACTGTTGTCATTTTTCAGCTAGGTGAGCTGTAGAGGTGTGTGGTATTTTTCCTTCTACATCGCAGTATTTCTCTGACAGATGCAACACAGACGATCTATGTCCCTGGGTAGAGTTGGGAGGTCAAAGCTGGGACAAAAAAAGCCCACTAAGGAAAGTAAAAATGCAGTCTCAGGACATGCTGTGTGTGTGAAAATGTGGAATTTTGTATGTGTGTGACAGTGAAAGGTTAGTGTTGGTGGTGACAGTGGTGTGTTCCTAAGATTTATATTCCCATGAGACATTTGTTTCCACATTTCAGCTCCACTTCTGCAGGACAGCCTCTTTCCGTGCATTACACAGGACTTAGGTAGAGACCAGAAACAGTCTGCATGCTGCTGCGCATGGTTGGAAAGAATTGTAAATATGTGTGTGTGTGTGTGTGTGTGTGTGTGCGTGTGTGTGTGTGTGTGTGGACATGCTGTGAGTTAACTCAAATAAATAGGAAAAGCCTTTTGCACAGGTCGGAAAACTCCAGCTGTGCAGACACAGAGCTGACACATGTGATCTTTCCCTTTTCTGGCTTTCGGCATCTTTCTCATCACTGGGCAACTTTCCAGACTTTACATTTGCACAGATATGGGATCATTTAAAAACGGTGCTTTTGTTTAATTTGTCCAGCAGAGCCGTTTTGATTTGTAGCAGTGTCTGCAGTGAGAAATGGCATCAAAGCTGAGAGGACAGTGAACTCAAACCAAGCTGGGCCTTCAAACTGACTCACTACGCAGTTTGAGAAATACATTGCATAAAAATTATCCCTTTTTTTTCCAATTTCAACTCCTACTCAGAATGTTTTGCTCTCTAAAACATCTTTTCCCACAGCTCTAGCATTGGCTAAGCTGTGCTACACACCTCACCAAATAAACAGATAAGCAAACATGCATCTAAAGCCAAACGCCTAAATACAAATGATACTGATAACAGTTTTAAAGACTGTTTCATTTCCTAACTGTGGCGTACATCACTAATGTGCCGTTAATGGCTCCATTGTTGCTGCTTCCTTCATTACCCTTCATTATTTCTCAAGGACTTCGGTGCAGATTAAACCTTAGCCCACCGGGGTTTATGCAAGCATGTGGGCAGGTGTTTGTGTACACGTGTCTGCGAGTGCATGAGTGGCTGCTGTTTGTGCACGCTTGTCACCCCATTTTCTAATTTCTGAACTGGAATAATGAGTCCAGATGAGCTTGTGAAAGGCCCGGCAGTGAGGCTCAGGCTCACTCCCCACCTGGCCAGCTCCTCTTGGCCTCTCCCTTTATTAGCTTTTCCTCATGCTGGACACAACAGGAACAGCTTGGTACCCTCCACCACTCACACCTCTCCCAACTCTATTTCCCTGCTAATTACCTTGTTGTACGAGTACCAAATGCTACCTAGCGATTCAGTTAATTGCAAAAGTGGTACATTAGGTGATATCAAAGGACCTTTTTAAAAGTCATCCGATCCCATTCCAAGCGGCATTTAAAACCAACCAAAGACATCTGTTTCATTTCAGTGTCATTTGCATTTTTAAAGGTTAGAAACCGAAAAAAGCTGCAAGATCCTGTGTCTTCGTTCATTTGGGATGCCTCCCCCAAGATGATTGCGTACATTTAGTATACATGCAACCGCATACAGTACACGTCAGAGGGCCAGAAACACACTTGACATCCAATTAGAACTGTACCTGCTCACTCTGCAGGTCATGATCATATCTGGAGCACTCTGTATGTGTGCTACACATCCACCTGCAAAGATGGGACTAATTAACATTTTTCTTGGGCTGCTGTCGCCCCAGGTGTGCCTCATCACACTTACACATACACAGATATCCGCAGTGCTAGCAATTTATTCAGCAGCGATGGCTGCAGCGAGGATTTCTGACACAGTCTTCACAATGATTTATGAACCTGCTCATTGACCTAGTTTATTCTGAGAAGAGAAAAGGGGGCACACTTACGTATACGTAGTGCAGCAGGATGTCCACCCCACAGAGCTACAGTCTAAAGACACTTTTTTCAGATTCAGAAAGATATCCTGAGATATTCTATGTTCACTAGCTCTCCTCTCTGCTGAAGTGCAGGGCAGTGAACAACGGCTGTAATTAAATCTTCTCCCATATGCAGCAAAATGATGCCTAAGCATTATCGTGGCACTCAGCACATACCCCATGAGCCTATAGCACAGAGTGATCCAGGCAGTTCATGCTCCTGTCTATCTATTTGTGAACAATGTGTGTTCAACATCTAACGCTTAAAGAAGACACAGTTGATGGATTAAGTCTAGTAAAGACACAATAAAGTCTCTCCAATCTGGCCCGCATTAATAATGCAGGAGCATCTCTCCGAGCCCTCTTCCCTTTTTCACTTCATCTTAGCTGGAGCGGTGAGTACTGCCCAGCTTGAGGTCCTGCAAGTAGCAGCGCCGCTCTGCTCAGTGGACACTGAGTTCAATCTGTTTCAGAGCTGCAATTCAATTATCTCACCGGGGTCCTGTTCAACCACTCGTGCATGAGGGGGGTGGGGGGCAAAGGTGTGTTCAATACAATGGAGCGAGGGAAGGAGGCAGAGAAAGATGGGAGGAAGAGTGGGGGTGGGGTGGGGGCATATCATAAACCCGGTTCAACACGGATATAGATTTAAATGCTGCTTCTACTTGTGCGATTACCTTTGGCTTTACAATCACTAGACGGATGTCAGGGCCTGATAAAGCTAATCACTGCAGCAAAGCCAATGCGGTGGGATTTAGCATCCCACCCCCACTTGCCTTGCCCCCCCCCCCCGAAGATTTGGCTGAAAGAGAAAGCTGAGAGAGCCCAGGGCCCAAAACAAGCTACGCTTGAAGAGCTCAACAAAACAGATCTTACTTTCCTTTAGAATCTTATTGCAGAAAAAAAAAACAAAGCACACAGCAGCTAGTGGTCACATGATCTTGTTTTGTTTAGTAATAAATGGTGTTTGTTTGAAAATTACTAATCAGAGGAACTGGATTATGAGAAAATTCTCGCTGCATATGAGAGACAGAATAAGAACTATTGGATCTTTAAAAAGGGACCTTCGTCAACGGTGACATATGATTTTGTTAAATTCGAAGTGGAGCTACATTCATTCTGACCATTTCTGTTAACCTTGACCAGACACTTGAGACTGTCTGAGACAGCAACCCTGCAATCAATTCCAGGACATTTCCACTGACTCTCCCTTAGATTACCTGCCATTAAAATTTCAACAAGTCATTAATGTCTTGATATCATACATTATCCCCATTTTCAAAGCTCTTTTCTTTGTCCTTGTCCTCTCAAATTTCTAAATAGTGCCTCGAGGGGATTTGATCCGACAACAAAAAAAATCTATTTGAAAATCATTTTCCAATGATACAATTTCAATACATTGTCAGATCATAATGAGATAGCACTGGGATTTTCATCTCTTTTTACATCAGGAAAAGAGGGAGCTAAAAATATTTATTATGGGGCTACTGAGTCCATGGAGGCCCAGGCTTTTCCAGTCAGACACATCCAGCTGTCAGCGCAAGTCTCCTGAACAGGACTGAGACACAGAACCATAAGAACAATGTATGAAACTGAAAGATGTTATTTCAGTTTGAGGATTCAGGATTCAGTTTTAGTTTAGTTCGCTCTGTGCCTCTGTGGTTACAGCTGCACCAGGAGTATCAGATTACTTTATCTGTGTCCAAATCTGGTCCTTGTTGGGTGTGCTGGGGCAGACCTCACATAGATGCTGGCATATTAAAGGCTTATTTAATGCTAAAACCCATCTGGAAGTGTGTACTATGTTTCAGCTGGTGAAGCTATTTATAACTTTATACTGGATGCACGTAATAGTAAAGAATAAGATAAAAAATCTTGAATTGGTTGGGGGTGAGGTTGTTTTTTTTTATATTTTTGAGTGTACTCAAAGTTTCTTAGTCAAAACAAGTGTCACTAGCAAAAGTCATCAGATGTGTGTTCTTTCTCCAGTCCAGCCTCCTGAATCAAGAAGCAAATCCCTGCATTCAGTGCTCTCTGTTAATCAGTCCATCTTACACAATCAGAGAAAGAAAGATTAGAAAGAAAAAAAAACGAAGAACCCCCCCCCCAAAAAAATAGAAAAACAGAACAATGCTAAGAAGTGGTGTGAGAAATGAAAAATAAAATAATCCACAGACTTCATCAATTCTTCATGAATTTTCATTCAGCCTGGGAGAGCCCTCTGACAGCAATCAATAGATCAGGCTGCTGTCACACAGTTAGCACCTGGAGGTTGCTGGAAGGCCTTTGGGAGGGCGGAACATAAGATCGGAGGCACAGTCAACCCCCTACATTTCCATTTGCCAAGGATAACTAACTAACAATGAAGCCTACTGCCACTGTAAACAGCTTAAAAATACATGTACAGTGCAGTTACATAGAATAAGTTATTTCTGTTCTCTCTAGAAATACCTCAGATATCTAATTAGCAAATGGTTTGCTTATTTTTTTTAAAGTTAACTTTAAAGCCAAGCTCTGCATTCTGCTAAACTGCTGACAGAGATGGCAAAATCTCCAAAGCCAACATTTTTTGTTATCTTTTTAAAGTTGAGATTCCATGAGAAGTCAGGCATTAGAAATAATCTTTAAGTGTTACTCTGAATCTGTCAAACAAAAGCTTAAAGTGAAAGACTGCATCACAAAACAAATCTCCCGTCAAGGACACAAAAGGCTGTGGAGACTTCCCTCTCCACCTTATGGCCAGTTTGAGGTTCCTGGGAGCCCAGCTCGAGCCTGCTGGAGGGGTAGGCTCATCTTCAAAGGTAATCTGATCCACAGCTCAGATTCTGCCTGTCAGCGTTCACCAACACAGTCCAGACAGCTTGAGCTAAATGTCCACCAGGACCTGTGCCTGTCATTCTAGCCCCCCACTCTCCTGTGAAGGACCCGAGTCCACCATGCCATCATGTCCTTCTGACAGCAGCTTTATGTCCAACTCAAAGGTCTGCAGACAACTTCAAAACAACTTCCCTGAGCAAAGAATGTATCAAATTCATCATATTCATGGCTGAAAAACTAATTCTCTCCAACTCATTACCCCATCTAACTAGTTCATTTTAAACTCACAGAAAATTATTACAGAGTTGGCAAAAAGGGAAAACTGAAACAAGATGGAATCAGCTCTAAAGATGTAATTACAGTTGCCTCATATTACATGTTGATTCATCAGATGTAATTCCCAAGACTACACAGAATGCAATTTTCTGTTATGTATATTTACCATTTCCAAAAAAAAAAAAAAAAACTCACATTATACAAATGGAAATCCAGACTTTTCATTATTTGCAGCAAGCTCTAGATTTTTGTTCACCCTGTGTCTTATCATATAATACGAGCAAATAAAACTTTAGCAAGGGGAGGATAAAGGAGGTAAATAGACAGTCCAGACTTACATGCTACTTCCAAAGAAGCATTGCGGCTGACAGCCTCTCCAAGGTAGTTCCGGGCCACGCAGACGTAGACTCCCTCATCCGGCTTGCTCCGTCGTCCGTGGACAATGCGAAGGAAGAAAAGCGAGCCGCTGGGAAGCAGCATGCGGTGAGAACGTGGGTCGTCTTTGTCCGTTTCCACCCGCTCCCCATCCTTGTACCACTCCACCGTTGGGACCGGCCGCCCTTCTGCTTTACAGTTGAGGGTGGCCGGCTCCCCTTTGGATACTACCAGGTCTGAGGGGTGCTCCACAATCCGGGGTGGGTAGTCCTCCTGGCGCATTCGGGATCCTAAAAGAAAAAAGGAGACTCACAATTAACCATAAAGCAATGAAATATAGTTATGTGAAGCTTCTTCAGCACTAGCATCTACAGAGTAAACAGAGCAGTTTGGAAAGACCTCACTATGCAGACAATTACCACTGTGAGTGGAATAATGCAAATCCAACCAGAAATAAGAGCAACCAGAACAGCCTGGAATAAAAACTGTCACTCTGCTGACACTCAGTCAAACATAACCCCATTTTGAACCTGAACGTTTGAACCAACACTGAACCAGAAAACAGACGACAGTGACATGAGGACTATTTTCCTTGGCTTGCTGCGATGCCTTCAGGAGCAGATAAGCAGTGAGAAATGGCTGGGTGACTGTATCTAATAGCCAGTTGCAAAAAAATTGTCTTAAAGAAGAACCTTGTAAGAAACACATGAGGAAAACATAATTCAGGCCAGTCAGAGAAACAGCATCTGCTTCACTCAAACTTAGAGAACTTGAGCTTAATTGGACCCCTGGGTTACCACTGAACGGAGGCAAACAGTCAGCCTACATTTAAACAACACACACAAGACTGTTGAGTTCTTTGTACGTTGGTTTACGTGTGATGTGAATATGAATGTTGGGGTCTAGGCTGATGTCAAATCCTAATCCCCTGTGGCTGAAAATGTCCCAGTGCTTTTCATTAAGGCTTGCAGAGTATGATCTCTGGGAGTGTGGTGGTGAAGATAATGTTCCCCGAGTCAGAGGGCTGTGTGTGTCTGTGACCAGGTCTTATCCACGGAGATAAGACGCTGTAGGCCACACACATTTACATGACACAGGCCATGGGAACCGTGCAACAATCAAACAGTTTGATCCGGCACCGAACCATCAAAGGGCCAGTCCTAGGCAGAGAGAATCAGGCAAACTTTTCCATCAACTGTTCTTGATCGTTTTTCCTTTGAACCACATTAGATACTCCATCAATAATCGTAGTTCAATTGGCAGCCCGGTCTTAACCAATCTCAGCCCGATCTGAGCTCTCTGTCTTAAAATGGCTTGCTGCAGGTGTGCTGATTGAGCCGAGCTGACTGACCTTCCTCAGGGCGGTGCAGTAGGCTAATAGGATGATGCCTGCTGCACAGGAGCCCATTGTACCAGATAGGGCTTTTTGCATGATTAAGAGCTAATTTCAACATGGGACAGAGGTAAAACTGTGGGTGTTCCAGCTCTTTGTTTAGCTGGCTTTGCACATGTTTCACCACTCCTTACATTTGGCTGTCCCATGGGGAAGCAGGACAGGCTGTACACCAGACGTTTGTGCTTATAAGTCTATGGGCAGAAGGACAGGGGCTGGAAGAAACCCACTGATCAGCACAAAATACACCTAAAAGACTCTGAGTGAGATGGATGTACGTGCACACATGCGCACACACATGCAAACACACGCATTTTCTCTGCACACAAGTGCCTTAGTCCACCAGTTGTCAGGAATCAGGCATCACATAGTAGCATATTGACCCCTGAACAGGAGGTAGTCTGTTCTCTCTTCTTCCTAATTTGGGCTAATTCCCTCTATTTCCCTGTCATTGATTAGTGATCAGGCCCTGTGTCTTGTGCTAACTGAGGCCACAGGCAGGAGTCTGTGGTAGAGCGGCTGGTAATGGCATATTCCCATAGCTCATGATCTAATCTCAATGGTATTATGGGGAAAACTGAAGATGCAGTACTGATGGGGGAAAAATATGCAATAGACCACTGCAAATCCTACATTCAGTCTCTTTCACCAATGATAACTAATGGTAACCTAGTCTGCAGCTAGTTTCTATTGAAAGGAAGTTTTAAGTCTGGCATTACAAGACTTAATTAATGAAGCAGTAATTAACACCCTGACATTGATAAATGGAGGGCTAGATAAAAGACAGACACAGAGACCCCCATCACTCTCTACGGAGTGTCAAATTCACATTTATTCTTATCTTATTGAAGCATCTGCTTCCTCCATAATCCACAGGCCCCACAGTGGCTTTCCACTAAGGCCAATGCGCATGCACAGCACTAAACTGTGGCGACTCCATTCGATTTATATCAGTCTAATTTCTTTAAATCCAATTTGTATTCCAATCTACTGCCTTCTAATCACTTAAACCTTGAGTCTCCATCTGCTCTCCTCTTTCCAGTGGAAATGAACACAGCAGATGCCTCCACAATTGTCCTTTCACTGCCAGAAAAAAAGCGAAGTTGGGTGTACAGAGGGGCTGGTCAGTGTCTTTCCTGAGTGGACAGTCAGGTGTGGAGGTAGCAAAGGTTAAAAGCACATCCATATGCCAAAGAATATAATATAACAATGGCTAATCAGTCTCAATGGAGAATATTCAATATGTAAAGCTCCCCTGTTGTTCGCTGTGACAAGCAGAACCAGTTTGTATTTACATCAACAATCATAGTCTTTACTGTTCCCTCGTGTTTGTTTACATGGCAGTGTGCCTGAATGGGTGCTGTCCAAGAAGATCTGGATAAAGAAAAACTTCATGGACATGCCCAACGCCCAGCTGACAGATCCAGCCCCTCACAGGAGTCAAAGTCAATTTTCAGTTTCCTATTGGGCCCCCTTTCCTGCTCTCTTTACGGTAAATGGCCTTTCTGTTGCCCTTTTAATACGATCATTGGTGCTGTGCAATCAAGTGCTCTCTGAGCTGAGGCGAGTGCACTTCACTGGGTCTCAGGGCACACGCTCCAATCAAAATGCTGTGTTTCCCCCTGTCTGCAATAACACCACCATTATTTTTCACCACTGCTGTGCAGTCATCCACTCTGGGAGGAAAGCAGAAACCAGAGAACAAACAAACAAGCAAGCACATAGACAGGGAATGAAATCAGAGAAGGGTTACTGAACCAGAAGCTGAATCCTTTCTGCCTTTTCTTTCTGTCTACTTATGTCAGCTTCGCTGACATGGATGCAATTTTGCTGTGCTGTTATTCAAGAAATGTGCACAATTTATCCATGTCTTCTTCCTTTTTAGATGTTCGAAACAACTTATTACACATTACATCTAAAAAATAAATGTCTATAACTTAAATGTTAAATTCAACTCCATCTTAAAACCTAACTTCAGTAATCCCTCCAGCTCACACTTAACAACTGACCACACACCAAGAAGTGCTCTTTCCTATTATTTTTGTCACATATTTATTCATGTGTGCAACAGAAGGTCAGTCCTTTGATGATCTTTTTGTAATTATTTTTATTAGCTCCCCAGAGAAATCCTAGCCCACCGACCAAATCAATACCCACACCAGTCTCAAGCAAAGCATAAAAGGAAGTGCTCCCCAAAGAGATATTAGTTATTCTGCCAAAAGACGCGTGCTGATCACAGGTAACCAATGGCAACCTCGGACCAAGGCAAGAAGTTCCAGCCACTGAGCCTCCGTAAAGCATTAAACATAAAAAACAAGGCCCAGTCTAATGTGCAGGAGCACTGCAATGAGGATGAAACCTTTTCAGAAGCAAAGTGCTGAAAAGCAGTAAACTAAGTGAACATGGAAGTGTATAAAAATCTAAAAGCACAAATAAATTTCAGAAGAGATGAATGAAATACTAGATCCACGTAGTAAGTTCTGGTATATATTCTTTTTATGGCTTGGCTGACTCCTCCTAAACCGTCTGTTCCATCTGCTTCTCTCAGTGTATCTCCGCCTTCTCCTTTCCTGTATTCCTGTCAATTTCACTTGCTCCTTTTTCCTGTTACATCCAACCCTAAGTGCTGGGGTGACAGAGTCATATCCATCATGTCATTGGGAGGGAAATGTGAGAGAGTAACAGGGGAAACCGAGGGTGGTGAAAGAATGATGTTACTGGCCGTCCACACCTCAGCACTGGTCTGCCGTGACACCTCCAAGCAGCTCGCTCTGCACCTGAGATTCATCTTCTTTACTCCAGGCTGTCAGTAGCAGAGCAGAGCACGAGCTCCCGGTATATCCCAACTCTGGATTCACAGCTTATCTCGGCGATGTGTCACTAGAGACATCTGGCTGTTTCGGCGCTACATCTGGCCGGCTGCAGGAAAACTCTGACAGTGAAGGCTCAGAAGGTGAAATGAAAGGTGGTCACAGGTGCAGAGAAGATTTTCTAACTTCATCTTTAGCTGAAATATATTGAGGGGTGTTGAGCTTGTTAGATACCAAGCGCACATGATGGGCTCTGTTCCACCTCAGCGCTCTGCATACGACCCCCCATCCCCTTCTCCTGCTCAGATCTATACTCTGAAAGCAAACACAGGGGGTAATTCTATGAGCCCCCCTCAACCTCTCAATGCATCCATGCCTGACTCCAACAAATATCAGATAGAATTCCACCCTGAGTGTATTTCAGGCAATGGCAAGGTGGGGGTCATATTGACTTAGCATCTGTGTGTTTGCCTCCCCACACAGACAGAATATATAAATAGATAACTGTGGGAAACTGAATATCTGATTTTGCTGCATGGGGCTGCTTACATTTCAAGCAGCTTCCCCTTGCGTAAAACAAACTACTCTCATTCTCAGTCTTCATCCTGCAGTCGGAAGCCATGATGTTATCTGTTTTTCAGCAGATGCACCGTCTCAAAAGAGCTGAAACTGCTGACTTACAGCAAAAATCTGAAGAGGGAAAAGGGGAGAAGATGAAAATAGTTTAGACCTACTTGTAGTAAACGTGAGAAGTGTTGATAAGAGCGTCGCTTGCTCTCCATGTATAGCCTCATTAGAGCATGGAGTATACCACCAGCTCTGAGGGTCTGTCAGGACTCGGGTAGGGACTCTAAACCGTGATGCAGATTAAATGATTTCCGATGCCAGGGCCACTCAAGCATGTAGCCTGCACCACCCGTCCTTCTTTTTCCCCGGAAGATCCTTTTGAATGGAAATGGCCCAGCCATTTGCTTTGTTGCCTCCGTTTTACACTAACCCTGATGTTACCACTGCATGAATAAGTGCAAAATTAAAGATTCACATGAAATTATATGATAAACTCTTATTCTATCAGTGCGCTGTAAATAATCCCTGCAGTTAAGGCAACATCCACTAGCTCCTCTCGTAATTGATCAACAACAGTAAACCTGTCCTTGCGTACTTTCAGCTACTTTAAACGAGCTATAAAATCTGATAGACAAGCAGCACTTCATGTTTATCCTTTCAATATACATCTGTTAGTGTGCAATGCGTGCGTGGTGTAAAATCAGATCACTTTCAACTGTGGGAACCAGTCAACATTTCATACTGAGGGAAGCACAATGAAATTAACGGTATCAATTGATTCTCCCTGAAGCAATCTAATCTCTTTACCTGCATTGCTGAGCTGTCACTCCAGAATGAATTGTAAGGAACAAATTTACGTGTTGTTGCCAAGGTGGAGGAGAAAGCCTCCAAGTAGCCGCGAATACACTGAGCTGAGAGGCGATACTTGCAGGTGCACTGTGGGCGCTGCCCTGTAGTGAGCACATGGCTGCATCCGCGCAGTCAACACCTCCGTCCCACACATGAGCAGGAAAAAGAGCTATAACACCAATCCATCCACGTGATGGCCTCTCAGAGCGGAGCGAGGTAATCAAATGCTTCTTACATCTCACTGTTTGGTTTTTTAAGGAGCAGCACAGCGAGTCAAGAAGAGATTTATTAAATTTCTATACCACGGGACACTTCATCTGGTCTTGCTTAAGGCTACGGGGTCAAGGGTGCGAGCAATAAGTGCCTGAAGGACCCATTCAATTTACACCGGCCCATATAACAATGCTAACACACAACCAGACTCTGACGTTATTAATGGTGTTCAGAAACATTCGCCCACTGCATCTCATAATTCCACATCTGGCTGTGTTATGGAGCCTTTCTGTCACATATCTGTGAGCAGCATTCCTGAAAAAAAAAAAAAAAACATCCCCACTTTGAAGGTGAACCTGGAGAGTTCAAATGTTCAAAGGTGTGATTGCCCCCCCTCCCCCCAAACCCCCATCCAAACAATGGCTGATGCCATGTTCCACACTGAGACTTTGACCACAAAGCCGGTCTCACCAGGAGTCATTATATCCAGTAAATCAACTCGCCCCCGGTCATGGTGGCTGGGCTCAGGAAGCAGTGGGGTGTCATGTTTTTTTGCAGCAGGGACACAACTATAACAGGTTCCTACGGACCTGACACAAGTGTTAGTTTCTGTCTTTGTGAATTCATGTGTTCACGCTGACGCTCTGGTATGAGGAAGCGGTTAAATCAGACCGCCTGGTGTTTTTTCAACAAGCATCTGCAAAACAATACGTTCTTTTATTCTCTTACTAAATCGGAGCTAGCTTTGGCTTACCACGGATGAAAGAAAAAATGCATGCAAACAAAAGTAATGATAGTAAACCATTCAAGGTACATCAGAAGGAAATTAACCAATACAAACACAATAAAAGCAGAAATGGAAGGAGGAATCAGTCTTTTATCAGCGGGACGGACCCTGCAGACCTCCGGTGTATAGTTCCACTCTCAAACACTGGTTTGAAAAATGACATTACGTAGATGGAGTTTGTGTACATCTAAAAGGTTAGAATATGTCAGGGCTTGGTGGGGATAAAGATAAGGCTCCACCGGTCCAAACAGCTGCACCAGGCCCCTGCTGGGTGTGACGGATGTGCAGCCAAGTGTCATGCTCTGGCTGTCCATCTTCCCACATCTCACAGCATGAGACAGCTCATGCATTTTTATCAGCAGGCCTCGCCTCTTTTGAGACGCCGGTGAGGTACTCAGCTCAGGTACGAGTGTCACACAAACTCTTGACAATGAGGCACAAGATAATGATGAAACCCTGTAGAGGAAAAAGCGGCGAGGAATGCTGTCGTCTGTCTGAGCAGGACAAAAGAAAAGTGCAACAGCTGAGTGAAACTATGTCTGCCAGTATGACTGGGATGTTTTCTCTCTGTTTGGAGTGGGTGGGGGTGACCTCATGAGCATGCATTATCTTGTTGTATGTACTTCGGTGAGTCATTCAACCTTGACATCCTTTCTGGCTTATCTAAAGGCTGCTCTGAAACAGCCAAACAGGGCAGAGTGAGGGCAGCTGGACACAGTCAACAGACACTTCCCAGGACAATATTTCACTTCAGCAGGTAACCAGAAAACACAGATAAGAACAACATGTTATCCCTTCTAGCAAATCTACAGTAGCAGGGCCTTGTGCTTTATTCAGTCCCGACCTCATGTGATCCTGCTGTGATCTTAAGATGATCAGGTTTGCATAGATAAGATCGCTCCTCACTCCGCACTCAGACTGACTTATCTACCCCACACAGGGGCAGCTTGGGTCAGTACGGCTGTTGGGGGCTTGGGGGGTTAGGAATTGATCAGTGAGCGTTTCTTCACAATCGTCTACTCATCTAGGATTATATAACAGTTATTAGACCAGTATTTTCTGTTGCCATACCCCTTAATCAGCTGTTGGGGAAACAGAGGCAGTGACCGAACAGAGAAGGGATTATATCTGCGTCCCGGGGCCCCAAAGGGAAACCGCAGGTGTGTATTCTCCAAGTACAGGTGTGTGAGACAGGTGAAGACACTTACAAGTTGCTTTAGCTCTCGGTTCAGCCCCAGCGCACTCCCCCCTGCCCGCACGCACATCCACTCCCACTATACACAGCCTTCACAGGTGCACAACAACAGCCCCAGTGTTTGAAGTCTACCCTCATTGAGCCTGGCCATGGTGAGATACTCATACAGAAATAGTGTGTGTGTGTGAGATACGGGGAGGAAGATGAGGTTGAAAATTTCCTATGAGGAAGGATACAAGCCTTATTCGTAATAAATGCGAATTTGGTTCTGTTGTAATCTTTCCCACTGTTTTTTTTTTTTTTGTTGCTGTTTTTCCTTCCCGAGGCAAACGCATGAAGGCATTATGTGTTTTCCTGCTCTGTAAATGTCACAGGTACGCTTGAGTAGGACTTAATACGATGCTGGTATTACCTTCTCTGCATTCTGCTATCTAACAGCAAAATCAGCCACGTTTACTGTCCGATGCTGACATTTTCTCTCCCGAGTCTACTTTGTGGTAATGGAAGGGGGAGGGACAAAACAAAAAAAAATATATAAAAATACAGCCTGTTGCCAGAATTTCAAACAGCTGTGAATCCTTCCCATTTTTTGAGTAATTGCCCAGACTAAAAAGGAAGAATTGAGAGCTCAATGTCTGTTCTGTTGAGTCCTGGCTGCTGAAACATGATCCACAGAGTGGCCAGACTTCGCTGTTAAAATGCCAAAGGAGCTGACAGGTCCGTGTCACCGATGGAGCAACGCTGATCATTTAGATACACAGAAGTAATTCTCTGCGCTCAGCTCATTGGACCCCTGTTTTCCCCCCATTTCTTTCACTTCCTGTTATGTGCTGCGTTGGAGTATGTTTATCTTGGTTCACTTTTGATGTTAATCAGAGAATAAACAGCAGTGCTTGCTGGGAGTGAGGAAAACGGCTTCCTTGACAGTGATGAGACTACGGGAGACAGTGGAGAGGAGCTTCCCATAGATCTCACATGAAGGTTCATCATTATGGCAACCCCATTCCAGCAAATGAACCGCAATTACAATAACATTGCTTAAACGCTGCCAGCTCAAGCAGAACAATCACATTTGGGGCGAGACATCGCGATGGCTCTTACACAATGACCTCAGCCTGCCTCATCACTCACCTAGACTATTTTAATCTGGGCTTACTTTCCATTATAGGCCAGTGCTTTAAACCCCTCTCATTTAATCATGACCATCAACGGCGCTGTTAGTCTCCTGCATCATTGCCATTTTCCTTTAAAAGATTGAACTGTAAACAACTCTTCTCTCAATTTTTATATCTGATTGCGCTCATTCTGTCTCTCCCTTCCCCCCTCTTTTCTCTTGCACACACACACATACACATATGTGCTTAGACTCTGGGTTTGAGTTTCTCTTGACTCAGCGTTAGTGAAACCACAACCCTGTTTGCAGATCGAGGACCGCACACTATGCGCTCGTCCCGATGAGGCCGTCTCCGTGGCCTCATCCACAGATTTCGGTTGGCCCATGTTTCAGCACCTAGGATGGATGCGATGTCACCAGCTCCTACATCACTCGCAAGCATGCAGGAGATCTATGAATAGCTAAAGGTCAGGAGTGCATGTCCACTATGCAAAGCATGTTCTAATCCAGCATCAAACAGCAGTGCAGAGTTTGAGGGATAACCAGGCAGCTGCTGAAACTTTCAGGTCTCCACATAACATTTCTATGCAGCGTCTCAGCCTATGAACCAACATGTCACACAGTGTGTTGTCCTCCTATTCTCGCAGTGTCCCCTCTTCTCTCTTCTCCTCCTCACCGGCAGCATTAATCACAGAACACTAAACAGTGACTGACACCATTCACGGGGCTCCGCTTTGTCGGCTATGCTGGAAAGTGAATACAAGTCCAGGCCTTTTTTTGTGCATCCAAGTGGACTCTCAGAGGAAGCTCCTCCCATATCCAAGGCCCCTCAGATTACTTCTTAAAAGGCTGGGTGATGGGTCAGTTTTGCCGGGATGAAGGTGGAAAGCAATGAAAAAGGAGGAGGAGGGTGACAGGCAACGGACTGGGACAATCCACTGCTCTCAGAGAGGATGTAGGGCCTTTCTCTCTGGCCAGCTCGCAATACCATCGGCCACTGCTTAGCAACCAGTGGGGTTTGGCCGAACAGAGGGAAAAAACACACAAAAAAGTCAAGGAAAAAACAACAGTAAAAAAAGGGGACTTGATTTGTTAATGGCCACAGCCCTGATGTCTGAGCTAAAAAGGCTCTGGACCAAAAACTTGCAGCTGTGAAGAACAAAAGCGGGAGCTGACAGGTGAAATAAAAGAAGAAATGAGACCTTGCAGGCTCTTGCATCCACCGACAACAAAACCTTCTTTACACACAGCTAAGCTGTACAAACAATACAAAGCAAACACACATTTGAATCATCACGCATGGATGATGATTTAATGTCGCAGAATGTGATTTGTCAGGACAAATGTTTTGCCAGAGGATGATAATCAGCCTCTCACCGTCTATGGACTGTGGGCCCATGAGTGGCAAAACTGCAAAAAGGTGGGGCCCTTTCAGAAGCCATTGTAAATACAAAAGCCCACCAGTTTGTTCATTTTGAAGTAACACATTCTAATCCCAATTATTCCAGTCGACGTTGAACCAATCCCAGTTATGACTTCCTCCAAGTCATCTGTGAGTCATTAACTCCTCTATATTAACTCTGTTAATGAGTTTTTTTTTCTTTTTTTCCCTGGTAGGTCGGTAAATCCCAGGATATCTTGAAACATCATAAGGATGATAACATGGCATATAGTGGCAGTCTGGATGAACTGGGAAAAAACTGGTTATGCTTATTATTCAGTACCAGTCTAATTTTCTTTTTACACTACTAATCGTATCAACCAGAAAATGAAAATGAACTGTCACAGCTTTTAAGTGATGGTTAAAGACAGCTTACACTATGAATGCTCACAGCTCTAAGATCCTGAAGCAAAAATGACCACAGAAACAGTCGGAGGGCAGGGGAGGGGATGAGCACTGCACTGCACAACACAACACACTGAAGCACAAGTCAAAGGACCGATAAACTCATTTATCATGTTTTATATCAATTTATGGCACCAAAAGGCGTTTTTACAACTGTTTGCTGCCACTACAAAAAAAGCCATAAAAATCTCCACTTATTCATCAGGTATGTAACCTTTACCCAGCAGAAAATGAGGATCATGCAGATTCAGACATGACTGCTCTAACATTGACAGTGTCACAGGGAGAGCAGAAGAGTACAAAAACCATTAAAGGGGCCCCTTTTTGCTTTATAACGTGCTTATTATTCAACATCATTTGGTGTTAAAGATCTGCTGCCTGGTTCATCTGTTGCATAGGAGGGGGAGAATAAATTTCAGCCTACATGACTTGCAGCAGGGCTACGCTGAATTAAGCGCCTTGGGTTTAAATTCACAACTTTGCAGGGTTGGTCAGACTATCAGGTGCTACTGATGATTTATTAACTGTAAAAATAATATTAAAAA
>JBBDHI010000009.1:10300903-10314988 GCA_037177115.1 Craterocephalus stercusmuscarum | reverse complement strand
TCAGGCAGTTAGCTTGCACTAAACACACTGACCTCTGCTGACTATTTGTTTTTGTTTCTTTGAGTTGATTTGTCCACTTCTGCTAGGTCTTTTGGGCTCTTCTGGCACAGAGGTTGGTCGATGCCGGCCAGAAGCTGAGTGCTGACAGAAGATATTAGACAGTGACCTGGACTAACAAGGTTGACAATGTTAATTCACTTGAATGTGTCACGCCAAACAGCTGCTTCCTGTTACAAACTTGTAATAATCCTTGTAAACCTTGTTGTAATGCATTAACATAGAAAAAATAATACAGCTATTAATAAAAATGCTCAGTGGTTTGTGACAATTATTCTAAAAGATACTGTTTTTCACAAGTTGAGGCAAATTCAAGAGGTCTCAGTGAAATGTCTGTGATAGGCTGTCATTAAAAGGGACAGTACAACAGCTCCCCTTTCAAGCATGAATTTACGCTTCTGCTCGTGGCAATGGATCTTAGAGGGTGAAGTGAACGACTCAAATCCCCTCCAACCTGTCCCTGCATGAGAGGTGCCTTATGGGAAATCCATGCAAATATGAATTCAGATAAAAATCACACTCAAAACCCCTTGAAGCATGTTTGAACATGTGAGATTACAGTACATAACCTGAGAGCTCACACTGTCGTAAACACATTATATTTCTGTTGTATGTTCAACCACAGTGACTTGGTACAGATCCCTTGTTGAGGCACAGTATGACTAAAAAATGAGCCAGCTGAAGTTACCAGTCAGTAAACACATATAAACTCAATAAAACCTGGCTTTAACAGATTATACATCATTTTGTGTTTAAAGTTTTAGAAGCTAATGTTCCAAACAGTTGCTGGTGTGAGCCAAGTGTTTGGCTTCGTAACTGATGGTTGATTCAAGACATATTAGAATGGATATTTTCTGAGAAGGAAAAAAATTAAAGCGTACCAAAGAACAAGTCAAACTTCCTAGATGGACAAATTAAAAAATAAAAAGATGAATAGAAAAAAAAAGTATTCTTTTCTTAAGTTGAACATATAGATGCTGAAAAGAATTTAGAAAGCAAAAGCAAGAGTTTGAGTTTGAGAATGAAGCTTGATTTAAAATTGAAGCAGAGTGGGGATGAAGATGACGAGGCTTTTGTTTATCTCACAGTGCCTTCAGGCACCTAAATACACATTCTTAACCAAAGAAATGTTTTTCTTTCCTGTTCCTTTTTAAGGAAATTTGAAAACAATTTCCTTGAATGGAGAGGAAAAGGATGGCAGGATGGCATTGGAGAATGAAAGATGAAGACCACCAGGAATTTCAGAGCTGTTTGAGAAGATAAAATATATAATAAAAAGCCAGGGCTAAATCTATTCTTTCACAATAACGCAGGGGTGAGGTGATGTGGGGCCGAGAGCAAGGCTTGTTTATCTGCGGGGAAAGTCACACATCACCCTTCTCACTGCCTGCCACAGAAAGGTCATAAATTACCTGTCCAAAAGCCATCAATCTGCACTGGGGGCGACGGAGACCCTCAAGCTTACACACAATCTCACACGCAAACTTGCATGTACAAATATGTACACAAAGAAGCACACACAGAACCCGGGCCAATTCACATTCCCGTAGACTACTGGCCGTCTCAACAGTGTGCGGTGCACAAACTTTCCTCACTTGCAGATAAACACTCTCTACTTTCACAAACACCAGTAAAAATGCTTTTTTTGAAGCCATGCAGCAGGAAAATGGCACACTGGTTCTGCACAATTGAGTTAAAAGAAATCATTCTGATGCATTTAGCTCATTTCATGAATACTTCCAACCAAGGAAAATAGAATCTCACCATAAAATAGTTCATATTTATTTATTTTACACTACAAAAACCGGATTGAATTAAAATATATCACTTCACAAGGCAGTGATGACACACTGTGATGAATTTTCATTTTTCTTCTGCTGGAAGACTTTTTTACTGCAGAAACTTCCAGTCACATCCACTTAGATCCCTTCAGCATTAATAATGCACAAGCCTTTATCTTTCTTTTCTGACCTCTTAAATCACTATCACAAAGCTGCTGGTCATGGAGTTAAGACTCCCTCCTACTTCCATCTGCTTTGCCTCAATCCATTCCTCTTCATTACCTATAATCTTATCAACCTTTTATTTTTTTCACAGGAGGTATGAGAATCACTAGGATTATTCAGGGAAAGATTATTTTCTCTCCTTACAGCCCAAGTTGCCAAGTGGCAAATACCATGTCTAACACCAACTGTTCGAACCAGTGAGAATGATTGTAAAAAGAAACCATCCGTCTCAGTGTAAATATGCAGAAAATGGAAGAGAATAAAACAGCAATGCTGCCTACAATGCAGCGTCATGCTGCTGTGGGGAAGATTTTCAACCTTTCATATTTTCAAGCTTATATCTTTGTGCGTTTATGTGCATGCACTTACGTGTGTGTGTGTGACTGCAAATGAGAAAGAGATGGAGAAAATCTGATGAATTGTCTCATATATGGCATCCATCAGCAGCCTAGTGATTTATGGGGTTAATAACCGAGTCTATTCACAAGCCCGGAGTCTTGTTGTTTTTCTGTTTGCGGCGAGATGACAGAAATACTACAGACAAACCACCCATTTGTTCTATCCCATCCTAATTTAAAAACCTATACGCCCAGTGCTTGCAGGCCTCTGTACAGTACATACTGTCTGCTGACAAGGTTGTATGTGCGCATGTGCATGCAGCCACTCAAATGCTTCCTTGTTTGCACAAATTTTCAAAAACAATTGAAATTTTTTCCCGTCATGCTCAAGGTTTCAAAATGACAAGGGAAACTACTTTGTCCTCAATCCAAGATTGTGTGGGAAAAAATAGGAAAGGGATAAATGCAAGGACTGCAAAAGCATTCAATGTAGTGCTGACACAGTCTGAGCTTTGTAATATTAGCCTTTCTCTTGTGATCCCTGAAAAACCTTTTAAGCCTTCAGTCCAGTAAAATGTACATATACATCACACCTTGCTTTTGATAAGATTGTGAAAAGCAGTAAACCCAGTACTGGGTGGTAATAGTAATACTTTATTTCCTCAGGCTATATCCATAACAGAAGCTCTATCCTACATGAGCCCTCATATTTTATTTAGCACACGATCTCAATGTTACTTACAATTATACATAATTTGCAAAATATGGTAAATACTGTCAACAGCTGTGTGCTAACAACAAAGAAAACAGGTTTTTCCTGCATGATACTCCAGTGTTGACCAAAAAGGGTCCACATTTTTGTAATGCACTGCAAAAATACCCAGTGTGACAGTTAGTCACTCATTACGAACAAACAAAATGACCAAAAACACATCAAAATGTCATCCAAAACACATGAACTGTAATATAATATAGATGCACCTGCTTCACCGTCACTGGAGGTAATGCAATAATGTACATTGTCTAGAGTTCTATAATGGAGGCAGTCATTATACATACAGAGTAATAAAAAGATAATTATGAATTCCCCAACCGCGTTCTGTCGTTTGGCAAGCTCTTTAACACAAAGCATACGTTCCAATGAGCTCAAGCTAATCTTCACAAGAGACGAGGAAATTGGCTCTCTTCAGCCGACTCCATTCCACTTTTCATCTGTGGACTTGCCAGTTTGGGAATCGACATGAAAGATTGGCAGATGAGGGGCAAAACTAGAACAGGAAAGCACATGAAAGCAGAAAAGTAAGTGAGAGCAGGGAAAAGAGCAGAGAAGAGAGATGTAGTACTAAAAAGAAACAAGGTGTATGCAACTATAAAAAAGGGGAGGGAAAGGGAAGGAGGGGCAGTAATGCTAATATGTTTACCTACTTAATGCTACCGTTGTGCTGATTGCTTTATCAACCCGGGGATTCTGTATGAGACGGAAGAAATACGAGCAGGAAGATGGATGAGATCCAGCATGCAAGAAATAATGTATGGAGAACACCTGCAGGATGTGTTATGAAGAGGAGAGACAGAGTGGAGGTAGAGAGAGAGGGAAACTGGGCTGCAGAAGCTGCTGCCTCGGCTACTGATACTGTAGCTGTCACAGCAGGCTGCAGGTTACAGTATGTGATTGTGGCGACTACCCTGAACTGGCAAGAGTTAATGAGAAGCTGCAGCTTCCACAGCTCTCTAATTGCTGTATTAAGTGGTGGGTAGGGAGATAAAAGGGAAAGGTGTGAGGCTAAATGTGTGAGGACTCATAATATTTGAGGTGCTGAGGGAGACAAATTAGACTGTTGATAAAGGCAACCATGGAGTGTTTGGAACATTGTCCTGGTTGATTGATCACCGTGCCACAGTCCTGTGTGCAGCACTTGTGTATCTGTGAGCCTGCTTGTGTGTTTTAAAAGTGCTTACAAAAAGTGTGTGATTAATTACTTCTAGCATAATTCTATCTGGGTTATCAGAATCCAATTAAAACTGAAAGAGGCCTGCTTTTACTATTGTTGAGGCTGCACAGTTGCTTAAATGTGTTTGCTTAAAATATTTGCACTATTGAGGACACACTCACTTAATCAAACACAGGCTCTGTCAGAAGGTACCTGAAAATGAATCTGTCAAAGAAAAACACCCAAAGAAAACAGGCAATTCAAATGACCCCCCCCCCCGGCTCCTGGAGAAAGAAAAAAAAATGTTTTGTCAGCTTTGAAAAATAAGAGAGAGCAAGAAATGACTTTGAATTTGATTTGTAAAAAAAAAAAAAAATAAGTGCTGGCTAGGATTTGATAAAAGATTTTTTATTCTAGTGACTGTGCTTTCAACAAGCCTTTTATGTCTGTTGTCATCCTAATGCAATTTCTTTTGACTGAGACTCCTTTAGCCTAAAATAGATCCATCAGCCTTCTCAACATATTCAGTCCTTGCAAACACATCTTCACTCACACACTTCGGCATACTCACTTGCATTTGAAAAAAACATTCACCAGGAAGTTAAATTGAAACATTTGCGGGCATATGCTACAGATTAAATGTAAAAACATACTCTCAGATTCACTGGTACACACACACACACACACACACACACACAGTCTTAGCCTTATAAAAAAATGCTCCAGTCTAAGGTTGAGGCCTTGATATGACAAAGAAGCAACTCAAGGATACAAAAGCACTTTTCTCTGCTGTGAAATGGAATGGAAACAATGATACCTATAGCGAACAACGAGCGGGCAGACAGCCAAACAGAGAGAGCGAGCTAATGTCAACATCACTGCTCCTGCCACAGCCTCGTTTCATCGACAGTCAGAGCCATTTAGACAGAGGCTGTTAAATGGCCAGACCATGGGCTTCTGCAGCCGCTCTCGCCCCACAGACTTCAGAGCCATATTTATCTGCAACAGATTAAAGAGCTGGAGACAATCAGATTGAGGATGGCTAATTCCACAGATGCATCCCTACAACATTCAGCAACACAACAGTTGAATATTCCTGAGACTTCTCTGTGCGGGTATAGATGAAAGAGCTTGTTGTCTTTTTTCTCTTTTCCCCTGTGTTTCTCTTTGCTTGTTTATCACCCAACCTTCACAGTGGATCCCAAGTCGAAGTGGCTTGGTTCAAACAAAATGCCTTCCTGCTAATTATCTGCAATTCCTCATCTTCATAAGACCACTCTTCCCCCACTTTTGCAATTGAATGAATTTGCATAATAATCACTACTTGGCTCATTGCAGTGTAAATAACTGGCTGGTGGTGGCTAGCTGTCCTAATTTCCCCACTTGTTAAGGAGACAGGTTAGCCCTTAAGGAATTATAGTTAATAACTTATATTCCAAAATCCAGTTAGCAAAAATAAAGAGGCTTTCAACCAATGCAATTCACATTAAATAAATTAAGCAATCGATAACTCCACATATATCTATTTATTTGGCAGAATTATTATTATTATTTTTTTTGATGGGACAACTGGTTTATCAAGAAAAATCCTGTGCATCTTCGGACATGTCATCAATCCAAAATTGGCTTTCCTCCTCCATTTTTGGATTCCATATGCACAATTAGGCTCAAAGACTGAAGCTAATTACAGACTGAACATATTTTCTTAATGTCAGAGTGAAAGGCAGAAAAATAAAACTTCAACATACAGTATTTAACAGCAGCTCTAACTGTTACCACACATCCAAGGTGATAGAAGTTAGCATCATTAAATCCACTGATGATTCACAGTGAGGACTGCTTCACAAAAGCAAACCAGCCAATCCATCAACAAACCACCTCCAGGTAAATATTCAAAGAAAATAACATGACATTCTTACCCACTCACTTCACCCTCATGTTCACAGCACCACCTTTTTCAGTTTCTCTTTATCAACCCTCGCTCCTGACACCAAGTAGCTCATTTTATGTTGTTTCCCACTCATTTTACACTGCTCAAATGCCTCGTCATTTATAGCTGTTTCCTTTTCTTTGAAACCAGTTTTGAAACTTGTTGACTAGTATAAAAACAAAAAAAATGAATTTCTCTGAGACTGATGTATTTTGTATTTAGTGACATTCAAGTAGCACAGCAGAAACCAGCCACTCTGAATGTTCTCTGAGCATGTCTGTTTAACTTTTGTCCAACAAAACTTAATGTAGCCAGTTCTTTTTAAACAGAAACTTGCTAAAACAAGGCAGGGAGCTTTTCCACTGCCAGCAGTAGTGTTTTTAGCATCAGCATGCTGAGAGCTAGACATACACCCGCAACTGGAGTTACTGTATATCGAGTAATTCACCCAATGAAGCATTACTTTTCAAGACTGCTGATAAAAGACAAAATAAATAGTAGTAACCATTTACTTTTGTCCTAACTGACTTTGTACTACTACAAGGCATAATGGATATTTGAGCAGTGAAACAGGATTTGTGGAAACTCTTCATAGACTTTATGATAATGATAAGGATAAAGGAACGGAAAGGTGACAAATTGCTATTTCTTAGTTCTCAAAGTGCTTCAAAGCCAAAAAATTTGAGAACACACTGGCACATCAGTTAAACTTTTGAGTGCAAGTACAAAACATCAAGGCAAATTCCTCCTCCAAGTCTGTGGCAGCTTTCACAGGGAACACAGATGATAAATTGTTCTATTCCAGCACCAGCAGGGACACTACAGACACTGAAGGCTGCCGAGCTCTCATTCTTCCTTCAAGGGAATCCTTTATTAGGTCCAAAGCTCCATCTCAATAGCAGAAGATATAAGCCATTCCCTTTTTGGATTTCAAGTCCCACATCTCTGTATTATTCCTCCATCCCTCCTGGGCCTGATGGGAAATGTCCACCCTTCCCAGCCGCCCAAAGCCCCATTTCACCACTGTCTCACCTCCCACCCAGTACCACTCTGCATAGTCCCTCCACTCCTCTAATCTGTGATTGAAGCTCTACTGTGAGTTAATGCCATTGGACACACTCCCACCCGATTCCAAATCTTACCACTGGAAACAGACAAACCTTTAAGATGGGTGGGGTAATGTGTGAGTGAGAGGAAGCGCAGGTTGGATGTAGATCCCTGGTTCCATTCCACAACCATCAAGACAGCAGTGTGCAGGCTTTTTGAGGGAGTAAATCAGGATTACTCCGGAGAAAACACCCTCTCCCAATGATATTGGGATGAACACTCATCACGACCCACGCAAGATTTGGGCATAACAGAAAGCAGGTGATTGATCCCAGTGGTGCACTGGCAGAGGGAAGAATCTAAGAAAGACCCTTTTTGATTAACAATTTCAGGGTACATAAAGTAAAGCAACCCAAGAGAAGAAAGTGGGAAGTGCCTCTTCAAATATTTTTCAGCTGTAAAAGAATCTTTTTTTAAGCTCAAAATGCAAGAAAAACCTCTATGTACACCAGATGCTTCTTCCACCAAGGCCTGTGTCCAGCTCTGCTGCAAAAAGAGACAATTTCAATTAAATGCCCTCAAAACAAAGTAAGAATATAAAACCAGCAGCCTAATACGCACATAAACCACTGCAGCCAAGCAACAAGCAAAACACAAATGCAGAACGCCTGCGAGTTTTAAGGCAACTTGCAAAGGGACTTCATTTTTAGTTGCTGTTGTTCACTTTGGTGTGAGTGAGTGGGAGTATTGCCCAAGGGGGATGTTTTCTACCTAAGCTGAGAAAGCTGTTTAAAAGTGGGACACCTGTGTTTGGAATATGGGACCATCAGCAAGACGGAAAATATCTTATCCAAGGTGCAAACCCATAACAAAAGTAGGTATAGGGATATTCTATTTTCAGCCAAAAAAGGAAAAGAGAAAAAAGTCAAGCACTGTTTGCAGACCCAGAGTCTGACGTAGTTTATAATCCGGGCTACAAACCTACATCAGTATCCAACTGACTATTAGAATTACATTAATGTTGCTCAATTAACATACCACTGTCTTGATGTTATAAACTCTTCTTCCTTTTATTGCTTACCTAAAGAAAAACTGGTCCTCATACAGACTTTGAAAAAGAGTACCTATAATTGAATTTTAGGTCATATTGTGTTGTTTGTGCTTTGTGCTTCATAATATTTCCGTAATTTCAAAAGGACACCTATCACATGATCAGTAATCAGTTTTCGCAATGTCTGCATTTATGAAGGCTGAGATGGAAACCGAGATAAACCGGCTGAGCTGGAGGACGATGGTGCGATACAAGGAAATGGGTTATGTGGTATGAGGATCTCTCTTAGTAATTGCACATGACATTTAATTGTGAGGGTGGCATGTTGTTTAATCAGATGTATCCTCAAGCATCTAATTAGTCTTCACCAAGAAAAGAAAGAAAACTCAAGAGCAAACAAGTTCTCATTTGCTTTGTGATTTTAAAACACAGTTCATCCCCATCTATTTGATGTGGACTAATCATTTACAGGTTGATTTACCCAACTAAAAGTTATTTAATTGGTACTGTTGTGTCTGCCTTCATATATGATATGTGTGTTGCTGTGGTGACAAACGCATCGGAGAAGCTTTTTATTGACATTTCAACCTTGCAACTAGGAAACTTTTGGCTGACTCCTGTCCACATTCATTAGCAACCTCCTCCATTTTTAACTCAGGCTCATAAAATGGCACTCCTGAGGTTAAAAAAGATTTTCAGTACTTCAGATAGGCAATTAATGTCAAGTGTAAAATTGTCAACGTTGTTGAAGCCTGGAGAGTATGGCTAATATCCCTCATTAGTATGATAAAGGTTTTCACTCTCCTTCAATCTCCATCAAGGCTTACTTGCTTCAACAGTCACAATGTATATGGTCCAAGACTTTCTCTCATTAACTGTTCCAATTAATCATGTGGTCTTTCATGAAAATGTTCCCATTATATCTTAGACAATACACCAAACTGTTGATCCATTTTGAAAATGGGAATGACAAGCTTCAATCAGCTGCAAGCTACACAGAATAGCTTCCCCCTCTCCCACTCCTGCTATGATCTTTTAGGCTTCAAGCCTCAGTTCAGCTATGTTTTCCCCACATTAGCATGCTGCTCAGTATAAGAAGTGCAGAGTCCCATACCTAATGAGTCATGTTCCCTGTCCTCCCTGTAGCAGGCCGATGTTCCCAATGAGCTGTGTTCCATTCTCATTTCTTTCTCCCGCTCCCACCGAGGACCACAGCCCCTCTGCGGCACTGACAGCCTTCATCCCCGCTGCTCACCTGGAGCAGCTCACATCAGCACCACTATAATGGAGTGTGACGTGAGAAAACATTTAACCGAGAGGCAGGTTCATTTGAGCTGCATCGTTTCCAACCCGTGCAGACAGGAGACGTGTGGTTTTCATTACACTTAATGTCCAAACAGACAAGCGCAGCATGCAGGTGCTGAGTGCCATTTTCGGTTTTTCATTTATGTTTTACCCTCAGATAAATAAGAGCCGGGGGGCATAAGGACTCCAGTCATTTTATATTCACTCCCTGGGTTAATAAGTTAGCAGCATCCCGCCATCAAATAACCTGAACTATATTAGCAGGTATTTATTGTTTCCCTGCCTTATCTACAGCGACCTCTTTAACCCCCGAGTCTTTATTTAATTACCCTGGAGCTCTTATACATGATGACTTTTGCTTTTTCATAAATCTTCTGAAGGTGTTGCAGAGATCCTAATGCTGCAGTGTGACATCACGGTACTTGGCTGGTGATTGTTTACCTTCCTGTATTGTAATAATCCTCTGGGAAAACCGTTATTGTACTTTGCTGACCGCAGGGACATTTTTCCTGAGCGCTGCAACCCGGTGTCCTACTTGCTTTTTAACAAACAGCCCCATCAGCGCTATCATGAGGCCTTCATGTGAACCCTTTGATTACGGAATCCCCAAACTCTACCGTCAGCGCCCTTGCGATTTCAGCACCTTTGGTGATGTCATGGGGTAGGTCTCCGTGTGCTTCCACCTCTTCTGTCATGATGGCACATTTCCTTTGCTGCATTTATGAGAGCCCTTCTGTCTAATCACTGCTGCCCTGCAGATTCTCTTCTCTGCCCCCAATTCAACCCGTACGTCCTGCTCTTAAATTACCTTGGCTAAGCACCCACCCCTAGTCTACTCAGGGCCATTACACCAACTACCCTCTCCTGTTCGGCTGCCAGAGTTTCTACTCTGTGTGTCGTCAGGGTTTCCTGACAAGCCAGAGGTCAGACAGCCTGCAACTCCCCTTCCTCAAATTACAGTTGCCTGCCAATGGAGGCATCATCACGGACTGAATAGTGTAGCATCAGCAGCACATTGCGGCTCTTTGAAGGTGATGGCTCTCCTTAATTCATCTTGTAATATCGTAGGTTTTTGTTATGCGTAGGGATTGGAGCAGAAATCAAAGAACATCAAAATCATCAAAGAACAAATATGGAGATAAAACACAAGCAAAGATAAAATACCATTTCCAAAAAGTCCTCATTGGAGATTGAATTCAACTATTAGACAACTTAAGCTGCTACCGGTGCTGGTAACATCCTACAACTAGAGAGGTCATTCTAAAACAACCCATCACATGACAGCAGCTAACCTGATGGATTATAATAATTTAAATAATTCAGTTGAGCAGAGAGAGATACCGGCCGTCTCTTCTGGCCTGAGTCTTGGTGAGGGATTAATATTGGTGGGATTCTGGGTCATCATTTTTATGCCTGCCGTCCTGCAAGCTGTTCCCAGACTTCTCCAAAGCCCACTGTTTTACCCCTCACAGTGCTAATTTATCTAAAAACATAACACCCTGACAGCCAGAAAGCCCAAGCTGCCCTTATGGGTTAGGAAGGTGATCTTTATCCAAAGCCACTTGGCCCATCCATCTGTTTGGCCCTGGAACCCGGGCATCTGCTCTCTGCTATTGTTAGGCTTCGTCAGATGACAGGCCAAGACCCTCATGGGGAACTTTGGTCGACTCCCATGCACAGTTATGAGTGTATGCATGTGTGTTTGTGTGACTTCAGGGGCCAGAGGGAAGGAAAGAAAGGCCAAGTGTTGGCTAAAGCCGCTGTCTTTGTTTCCATGTCCGGTGGTGGAAGCAGCAGTCGCTAGAAGACATGCTGGGAGCCCTTGTGCTATCCCAACAGGCCTGGATTGGCGACCTCCAGCCACAGTAACAACTCTCTCAAAGGATAGGGTTTTACAAAGTTACTGTCAGCCTGGAAAGGATTTCAGAGGTGCAGGTCAGTGTTTTGTTCTAAATCTGCCGTCTCTTTCATCTTAAAGACCCCTAAACCTAAAATCCATTTACATGCACAACAGTGGAGCAGATTGCATTCGCAGTCAAAAGTAATTGAGTTTTTTTTTTTATATATATATACAGGTATTAGCCGAGAGCAAACACAATCTATATACACGAACATAAATAACAGCTTTACTCTGACCTTCTAGGTGTTTGTTAAAATAATAGTAGATTAAAATGTTGCTGTATATCTTACACAATTCAAATTTGATTAAATTAATTATTTATTCTTAATGAAGTCTAAACAATTAAAAATCATTCCAAACAGACACACATGCCTTTATTTGTGTTAAACATAAAAAATGTAAGTCACTGGAATATAGTGTGCCCTTTACTTAATTAGATTTGATTTTCACTTTGAAACAACATGAAGTCCAAACAGAGCCCTTTGTCCCTGTTGGTCTATGTTCCCAACAGGATGCCGTTTCAGGTCAAAGATTGATTCAACACCACTCAGCCCATCCAATTCTCAACCCTGCTTTAAAATTTGATCAGGTAATTAAACCAAGTTTACCTATCTCAAGTCCATTTTTAACTTAACATTGACCAAATCCTTGCAGCAAAGCTGCTTCCTTGTGCACTTTGTTTTGCTTATTCTTGTATTCATGTGTTCTGCCCTTTCTACATTTAACTTTTCATACATTTTGCACTTTTGAATAATTAAATATGTTGATTCCCAAATCATGAAAGATTAATGTGTGAAGAATGCATAATTAAGCCCTTTAATTCTGGGCTTTCTGACGTATTCCTTGTTTGATTATCATTTCGGGGGAAGGCTTGAAAGTAATGGGAGGAGACAAATCCTCAGAATGTGATCTAAAAAATACCACACTCATAAGCAGAAAATGTCAAGGTTTTATCGAAAAAACTGCATGAATGTGTGAGGTCTCTTCGACTTTGTCCACAATTTAGTAGATGTATCATGTTTTACTTTAAATGGAGCTTACACAAAACGCTGTCTTGCATGGGGAAAGTTGTCCTTTTCATACAGAAATAAATTAATGGTCAAACGGCTGCCTCCAATTACATTTTCAGTGATGACTGGAGGACCTTATGCAATGAATAAACCATCTTGTAAAGATTTATTATGCAGTGAATTTAAAAATTTCACTCAGCCATGCAGAACCTTCTGAAGAACAATAATGCCAAACAACTTCCCTTATGTAAGGATGCATTCTTCATGTTCAGTATAGTCTTAGTTTAAGCTGCCAGGGTCTAAACAAAGACCCTGACCCTCTTAAAAGTCTTCATTATGTCTAAGTATATGTTACTTATTCATCATACTCCAATGTGATTTAGTTGCATTATTTATCAAACATTAATTGTACACATGAAAATTTAAAACAAACAACAAATAAAGACACACGTACAACAAGGGATTATCAAAGCCGCTATATTAATATTAAACCTAGAACTCTTATGATGTGTGAGTAGCCGTTCAAAATAATTGTAGCATGGGTGAAAATCACCCAACCTTAGCGTTTCAGCAATAAACAACAAATAAATAAATTCTGGTACATTATCATGACAATAGGTCTCAATTATTAATTAAGACCAAGTATGATTAGCAATGCTAAACTGGAGGTTATGGTCTCAATCAAAAGCCAGCATGTGTGTGAGTGGAACGTCATCAACTAAAACATGAATAAGGAAGAGATGTGAGACAGTAAGAACTCAGCGGTGATCATCTGCATCTATTTGTGTAAAGTTAGTATCGAACCTTGAATCTTGTGTCCTGGTAGGAGCCAAAGAGACACACTGAGATGCTGCTATAATGTTGCTTCTGGTTAACATCCTCCACACCATAATTAGCACCCAGAGGAACAAAGAAAGAAGGGGAACTGGGAGGATGATGACTGAGGGGACGCTGAAACGTGAATTCACTAGTGACAGGTGCAATGTGGTACAAACTCGAGAGGATCCATTACTGAAACATAGATGAAATTCTCACTCTATACTACTTGCCATTATTAATGTTACTGCTCTGAGACCATCCCGGTTATCTTAATGCTCCATTCCTACAGTTAAGACAACTTTGTCATCCTGAATTTAAGGAAGTAAGGAAATAATACTAAGTATTATACTGGATATAATACTAAAACTTGTGTTCATTTTGTTTATCAAAAACATAACAGAAAAAAATGGGGCTTTTGCAGTCAGTACTATATCACACTGAATAAGCAGTTGCAGAAGACAGTAGCTAAATTAAGAGCCATCTAATCACAAATATAAGCGGTTGATTCCAGCTCTAAGCAGATTATGTGAATGTATTCATCAGATACCATAAATCTGATCATGAGCCAAACATCTATGATGCAGACAACAATCCAGATTTTGTTGCCAATTTGAGATATTTCTGAATTGTATAACCTAAAGACTAGAAATTCTGTGTCTAGAACCAGAGCATGCTTGTGTGCAGTGAGAAA
>JBBDHI010000009.1:10263818-10278262 GCA_037177115.1 Craterocephalus stercusmuscarum | reverse complement strand
CCAAGTTAAGCAAATCCATTTTGGAGAGATATGCAGACTTTTAATTTAAACCAAAGTGCAAGTTAGAGGTTTGACTGATCACCAACAAACAATGCAACAACTTTTGATTACCAAACTTCTAACTCTAACTTTCTATGTAAAATAAATTAAACAAGACAAGGCTATACCTGATATTGAGTCAGGCCATTTTAGTTAGCGATAGCGGCTAGTTTTAAGCTTTGGCATAACGCTCTTTCTCGGCCAATGGGGTTAACTTCCATAACTTCCGGATTCCCTAGGGGAACGCTCTTACTGGCTGAACGGAATCCGGAAGTTAACCCCATTGGCAGAGAACGAGCGTCACACCAAAGCTAAAAACTAGCTGCTTTTGCTAACTAAAATGGCCTGGAATCATACATATGCACAATCAATGGGTCATTCATTTTTATGGTTTTACCCCTTTTACCACAAAGTATACCGTGAAGAAACCATTTTTCTTAGAGAGATTAAAATAATATCAGGTATAGCTCCTTTATTCTCCCTGTACTACAGTATTCACTCTGTCACACCTGCTTCTTGCTAACTGTCACACCTGCTTCCTGTTTGTAGTTTCCTTCCTCAGTTAAATCCTCCTGGTTTTCCGATGCTTATTATCAGATCTATGTAAAAACTGTCCTGGCTTGTAATTGCATCACTCTAACGTTTATTTGTTATTTTTGATATTCACTCTCGGTTCCCGTTCTTTGTTAACCTGCAATCACTATGACTTTAAACGAATGTTAAAAAAATGGTAATGCTGCAGTCATGGTCCTTCCTTCTTGTCTGTGATCATCGATCATTACCATTTTTATTTTATGTATCTATTTTCCCAGAGGTAAGCTGAGCAATGGCTGGAGGATAATTTTGTCAGCAGTAAATGATTGTCCATTACAAAAAACTATTCAGAGAAACTACTGCAGCTGTTAGGCAGTACAGCCTCCTCAACATAACATCTTTTGCAATAGCAATTCAAAAATCCACCAACTCTTGCTATCCTTGACGTTACTTTCAGAAATACCGCTACTGCCACTGACAAACAGATACAAATATGATTTTCTAAGAAATTTCTTTTATGAGCAAATTGTCTTCGAAGATATTTGTCCGATTTCTCAGACCTCCAAGGTCGTTATGCTCCCAAGTTCATAAAACGGGTACTTCATGGGCTGGGGTATGAACATGCTGTCTTACACACACTATGCCTACAGTATAATGTACTAATTGCAGCTTCTGAAGAAACCTGCAATCAAGTTCATCATTTTAATACAGAGTGCAAATTAACATTGTGAATCCATGCAGATTTTACTGGTTTACACCCCCCAACCCACCCCCACCCCTACACTGCCATTTCTTCACACAGTCATGCTTTTCTTTCCTGATCACCTGCAAAAACACAGGAACTGTAATCAAGCTGCCTACATGTGAGGAAAGGAAAGTGTATTTTTACCTGGTGCATATGTCGGCATACACGTTTTCCAGTGACTCATAAACAAGCATAATGTTTGCCTCTTCTGGGCTATTACACAGTAGTTAGACCACAGACACTTAAAGGATGGCTGCTCCCCGTGACTTGAGATATAAATCACTAAGCATATCTGGATCAGACAAGGACAATTTAAGCTGTAATGCTACAAAATGTCTTGCGTGTCTACATTTCCATGTATGAGCATTCTGTGCTATACGCAGGGAATGTTCTAGCAAATAAAAGAAAGCCTTGAACGGTGCCTTAGATGCTGGCAAGACTAAACAAATGACTTTGTTAAGTACTTATTAGAGAATAGTATGGTACTGTATGGATTCATCCCTAGAGTAAGTGATACAGACCTATAGTTATTGTGGTGATATGTTATATTTAGTCATAAACCAAGAATGAACAGTAATATCCATAAAAATAACCACAAATCTCCCTGCTATTATTTCAATACTTGGCAATGTGTTGATTGTATTACTGAAACAAAAAACTTAAACTTTGTTATACTGTACATTTACAAAATCAAGGTTGATCTAAGGACAACTGCCTATCACAGAGTCTTTCATTTGCAGCAAAATGACACAAGAAATAAAATCAGTAATATATATTTGGAATAAAAGATGAAATGTTCAGAACGACATCAGAAATACAAAAATAGCACAGACATCAGTGGGCAAAAGGAAAAGGCTCTGATGTCTGCTGACTCTTGTGCAAAATTAGTTCACACAGACACAATTCTGGGGAAGCGCACCTGGAATTATCACTCAAAATGTTTTAGCTCAAATCCCAGTGAGCTGATTAAACTTAGCGTTCAAACTTTTTATTACATTTCACTGCGGTCGATTGGATGCAGTTGCAAAAAAGGGAAACAAAAAAGAGGAAGTGGTGAGATAAGAGGGATGAGAGAAGAGCTTGTGTTGTTTGTGATAGTCACACACACATGCAAGAAAATAAATAAAAATGTACACAAGTATTGTTTTTACTTTCACCAAAACAGTTCCCATTGCCATGGGAGTGGTAAAGAGGAAGAGTTGACAGAAGGAGGGGGGATGGGAGGGGGGTTAAGGGAACCCCTGCATCCATACTGGTAAGTCTGTCGGCTTATCACCCCCAGACAAGAGCCCCCTGGATAAATGTGGTCAAGCAGGAGAGGAGCCCAGCTTCAACAGTGATGGGGTGCAGGACAGCGATAAGGATGAAGCTCCACTGGGCAAAATGTGGGAGCGAGGCAAGAGGCCCCGGGCAGAGAAACTCAGCCAACAGCAATGCTCATTCTAGCTCTTGCTGGCTAAACCTCTTAAAAAATTTACACACAGGCATTCAACATACTCAGCAAATATAGGTTACTGCATGCATGTGGTTGTGTGTCTTAAGAGTAACTGCATGTGCACACGTTTGATTGCACATCTCACGACAGCACCTCTGATGGTGAGAGAGGAGTCAAAAACGCTCAAATGTAGATGAGAAGGGAGGAAAGACCCAGACACACAGAGAAACCATCTTCCTGTTTCTTTTTCTTTCCTCCGACGACAGCCTCTTGAAAACAGACCATGAAATTTGCTCTTTCACAGGAAGTGACAGACCAAGCACCATGAATTGATCCCCTGATGGAGATCTGGCTCTTTGTGTAGTCATTTTCTCCTCTGCGCATCTGCCTGCCCAGATACTGGATAATCTACTCGCTGCCGGCATTCCTAATCCAACCATCCATCCCCATTCACTCCGCCCATGTGTGTCCCGCACAGAACAAGGGTGTAGTTGGAAGTCTATTAGAGAATAGATTTAGTTGTTTTTCTCTCTTGAAATGACTGTTGTGCAGCCTTGAAATTATTATTTCTCCTGCACTGCCCTCTGGGTAATGATCAACACTGTAATTATAATTCAGCAGAATCAGAGCAACAACAATAGAATGATCAGTGACAGAACCGCGCTTTGGTCAGCAGAGGTATGATGTCTTTCCATTGAATCTTTGAGCTTTCAGTTTATTAATTTGGCAAATTTTATTAACAAATGAAAAGAAACAGCCAAATCTATGAGAGGAAACAAAGAAGAATAAGTAAAAATATCAATTAATAACACCTGTGTTGACCAGGTTTGAACATCAAAGTTAGGGCATTTGTGGCAGTCTCCTATTATCTGGTTACATTATATTTATAGAGGAGAAAAATAGGCAATCAAAATAATAAATAGAGAAATGGCCCCAGTATGGCTCCTGGCTACCAAATGTTAGAGATCATAAGCTGATTATGGCTTTGTCAGCCAATTCAACAATGTAAACAAGCCACACTAGAAAATAGGATGACATCTAAAAAAAAAAAAAAGTCCCTGACTTGTTTTCTGAAATTATTGAATAAGGTGAAGACTAGAAAGGCCTATATTGTTCAATTACAACCAGTATTATGAGACAATGAATTGCAACTTAGTTTCCAGTTTAAACAATGAAAATGTAATAATTACTATTCACTCCAAACTGAATGTGAATAAATAGCTGTTCAAAGCTGTTTTGGGTTCTGTACCTCGATAAAAACAACGTGATGAACTGAAAAATCCTGTCAAAGAATCCATATGTGAATTTTATATGTATCCATTCAGAAACAGGCTGGGCTCGTTACCACAAACATGAAAACAGCAGCTGAAATCAGAAGCGTGGCAGAAGCTGAAGGCAAAATTACATTAAGAATAAATTCCTTTACAATCAATCCTTTATATCACGTAAACTTGTGCACAGAATGTGTCTGTGAATGGCCCCACAAGTCAAAGAACAGAGAAGTAATAAGAATCAGAATGAGTTAGTGATGGTTGTCATAAAATATGGCTGGGACTTCTATTTACAACCTGTAATAAAACTGCCTCTGCTGCGATTTATGGAAATGCTTGCCCCACAGAGCAAATCCCTTTTTGCCAAGGGCATGTTAATAACCTACATAGAGCATTTTGAATATATTGGCAGATGGACATTTTGTCTATTAGAGCATTGCAAACTGAAAAGCAGGCACTAAAGAAGCAACAGCATCATGCAAATATAGTATTCTGGTGGCAGCATGCCTCCAGCGTGAAGCCTATATCAAACTCTTATCTTGTACTGAGGATTTTGTTTCTTCTGCTTGTAAATTCCACATCTCTCCTTGTGCCAGACTTTGAAACCAGATGATTTTTTTCACTACAAAGTCAACTGGGAAATTATTGATGTTACAACCCTCTTGAATAATGGACAGAGATGTTCCATTTGATGTGGTATTAATAAGAAGTGGGCACACACCACAAGAATTTTATGATTCAAATCTAGATTATCAGGACAATTTTAACTTAATGTATTTTACAGGGCATTCATCCGTAAATCTGAAATTAGTAGTAGTTTTTAAACTCTGTGAGGCCTGAAGCAATGGCAAATAAAGGAACTTAAATGTTAAACTCCTTTTAACATTACCCAGCAAATGTATTTCAGCGTTCAACAAGAGCCAGTTTTACAACATATAGAGCCAGGTCTTTCTCGTCTAAACATAAGAACCATTGAACTCCCTTCAAAATATTTGCCAAGCTGAACTTCCCAGATCTATAACTCATAAATGGAGTGTTAAAACACAAACGGCTCGTTCCAACCCTGCAATGGGACCATCAAGCTACCACCAAAATGTAATCAACACAAGCGGTCCTCTAAGCTTCCAAGCTGAACAACAACATTGATCTCAAGCTACAATTGGCTACGAGACCAGTCTGCAAGGGTGGCTTACAAAATGTTACACCAAACAGTACAAATGACCTGTCTACTAACCTGGAACACAATTCACAAACACTGCAACTATTTAAGCCTCTAATATAACTAATATAAAAATAGCTACTGTTACTTTATTCTGCACAGAAAAAAGAAAAAGCGCATGCAAAGTGGTAGAATGTTCTTTACACCCACCTTGGTAGAAGAGAATTAGCTAACCATCCAGTGTTGGAGGTCACCAGGGACCTGCACCATGTGGCACAATTAGAAGCTATCAACATTAAATTTTTCCAGTGTCTTAAAGCCGATTAATTTTTTTATTGTGGGGTCTTTCAACATGTCGGCTTATGATGGGGTGACAAGAGATGAGCACATGTCAAAATCACCACCATTCAAGTTTCTGAGAAAAAGAGGAAAAAAACTCTGACAAAGGTTTACGCCGACTCAAGTTAAAGACTCATGATGTTAACTTTCAGCAAGAAACATCTGGCCTGGTTCAGCGCTCCATTGTGGCTGCTGGTTGCCGGGTGCTATAGGAAAGCAACGTTTCTCATCTGTTGTTCATTCTTCTCTCGTGAGACCAGTTTGAGCTTCTCATATTCGTATCATTCTTTGATCATTTGTTGCTCAGTTACTTCTCCTAAGGGTACCTTAGGAGCAATAGATAAGCAAATGTGACAGTGTGTGGGTCCTGTCACTGTGTGTCTCCGACTGATCATGAGCCCTGGCCACAGGGATTTCCCTTTGGCTGATTGGTCAGCGCGCATGACTTGCACCCGTGAGGTTGTGGGATCGATCCTGCCACATTCGAATGTGTCGTCACGAGTAGCCAGGGCTCATGATCAGTCGGAGACACACAGTGACAGGACCCACACACTGTCACATTTCTCCCCCTCTTTTTCACAAGCACGTCCTCGTGCTTCACGCACACGCCACGTAATTGAAATCCATGGACCCTTAGGGCTACATGGATCCTACCGACAACGCCAGAATGTGGCAGGACGACAGAGGGCCCGGGCAGGGATCGATCCCACAACCTCCCGGGTGCAAGCCATGCGCGCTGACCAATCAGCCAAAGGTAAATCCCTGTGGCCAAGTAGCCAGGGCTCATGATCAGTCAGAGACACACAGTGACAGGACCCACACACTGTCACACAAAAAAAGAGAAGAGTCATCACTGAGACAAAGGAGGTTGAGTCGAGACAACTACTTGAGCAATACTTGAGAAGTGGGATAAACAGATGAGATCTCATATTGTCTCAGATTCCTCTCACAAATGTCTCAGATTCAGATGACTGAGACATTTGTGAGACGAATAAGAGACATTTGTGATGAGAATCGTTTCTTTCCTGTGGGAGGGGCCTCTTCCGGTGTATTCACACCACGATAGACTCAGTACAGCTGGGGACTCGGTTCAGTTGGGGGTTGCAACATTCTTCAGCACTAAGTTTGCTTTCATGCTGCACTTTTTAAACAAACCGAACCTTTTAAATAATGTATTGCCCTACTCACTAGCGGCAGTGCTGAATCAAGAAATACTGAGGACAACTTTCCACCACATAAGAGCTAAATATGGAGTCGCATCAAGCCATAGATGTCTCGGGTTGACCATATTTCTCTCCGGGGAGGAGGAAGAGCGATTCCAGGCTTCCACTGACTAAATGCGAGACACTAAACCCCACGTTGTCTCCAATGCATCTCAAACAGTATGAATGTGTGATAGGAAACATGACAATAGATGTGTGTATAGGTGAATGTGACTTTTAATGGTCAACATAGGACTAGGAAAGTGATACAAGTACAGTCCATATCTAGTCTGGTCAAGAGGGCTATTCAACAGATTTCTAATCACCCAAAAAATGAGGAGCCAATCAATTTTGAGCTTTTCAAAAGAGGTGTGCTCAATGCAGAAGGCAGCACTTCAACACTGTCAACATTGTAAACACGGAGCAGTGGCGAGCGTTTGCACAGCAGTAGAGTGTTTTGCGCACATTAAACGGAAAGTTTTCTTTGAAATGTGAGCAACGAGTAGCCCTGGAGGCATTTATTGGAGGCCAAGACTTTCTTGCCTTGCTCCCGACCAGCTTCGGTAAGAGTCTGATCTACCAGTTAGCCCTGCTAGCTACACATGTGTCAGAGGAAAGAGTGCTGTGACTGGTTTAAGCTGTGATTGGTTTAAGATTTGACCAATCATGAACAGCGGCATTTGAAGGAAGCGGGTCAACCATCCCTTCTGAGAAATGGTCGTCATAAAGTTCTTGGCTAGACAAATGCTCGCATTGAAGTCACGTTAGCCAGGCTAGTCCACAACGGCATTAACCACAAGCTCCTGGCTAAGGCCGCCTAATATCTGACACTAGGGGTGTGACGAGATCTCGTGCCATTTAAGTGAAAAGCTGTCTCGCAGGTATACAGACCAAATACACAAATACAGGAGAGTATGTTCAAACCAAACGCGGTGTCAAAGACGCGCCTAACACCCCAAATTGAAAGCTGGATTAATAAAATATCAGACGCTGGATTTTTTCGGCGTCAAGACGCCTTTAATCGCATCAAGAAGAGCAGACAGTGTCCGACGGCCTTGACGCGCATCGGCAGGAATGTCCTTCGGTTTGTTTACACAGTGGCGGATGCAACAGAGAGCGAGCACGGCTTCATGTGATCAATCAGAGAGGCTCAGATTCACGTAAAAAATCAGAGAAAGAGGCTCGGCTTTATCAATCAATAAACCGGGCCGGGCATCTCTGCGCGTGTCTGCCTTATAATTAAAAAGCATTCTGAAGCTGCGCGCTGATGAGTGCCTAAACAGCGCTGTTTCTGTCTCGCCTGTCGCCCCCGCCCAGCCTGAGACCTGCTGACCCGCATAGATCCTGCACCTCCTTCCAGGACACCAGCTACAAACGGGTGGGCGCACACAGCACCCATACATTCCTCCATGTTTACTCCAGTTTACGGCACTTTATGAAGGACAGTTTTGCAGTTATTCACATTTGCCTTTTAAAAAAGATTTTTTTTTTATTTTATTTGTGGAAAGAGTTCAACTGTCACACTCAGGATTCAAGTTCAAGTTGTAAAACATGTCTAGATGCACCTGCATTGTTTTTGACTTGAAAAAGTAAGGTTTTTTCAAGTCATACTTTGTCTTTTTTTCATAAAGCAAATTATGTGAAAATCTCGTCTCGTCTCGTCTCGTTCTCGTGGATCCAATATCGTGTATCGTCTCGTCTCGTGAGATGGGTGTATCGTCACACCCCTATCTGACACACATATACGTTTTTGTTGTGTTGCTCAGTGCCCTTTGCTTTGTTGTCAGTTTCCTGTATTTGGTGCACAACGTGGTTCGAGACTCGTTTGGACCAGAGTTGCATCTTTGTTCAGTTTCTCCGAAAAATGGGCACTTATCAATCAAATGATCTTTGATCGAAAAAATAAAGCAACTATCAATGAATGAATTACTTGATCATTTGCATCCCTAATCTGAATCAGAGTGCATTCATACCCAAAGACGCAAACCTACCGCGCAAGGATGCAACACAGCGTGGCAGGCAGACCATAACTCTGCTGTCTTGATACTGGACAGGAAAAGGTAAAGGAAAGAAAAGAAAAAGAAAAGAAGTATCTTCAGGAAAGATAGGTCAGCAAAGGGAATGATTATGTCGCCTAAAAAAGAAAGTCATTACTACAAAGCTTCTCGCTGACTTTTAAAATACACCCTAACCTCAGTAATGGTTTTTATTAAATAGTCACTGAACTATAAAAGATTTATTTTCTGTTATTTTGTTTTTTTACCAACAGACTAATTGAGTTGATAACTAACCTCAGTGTACTGTTTGGTACAGTCTCATTTATCACGGTTAGTTACGTCAAAAAAACTAAAAGACATCTACTGGATGGTGAACCTGTCATCCTACATACTCTGTCTGGTATCTTAAAAAGCCAAAAACCATTTAATCGCAATTACACTCGCTGATGCAGTCTGCATAACTTTTCCAGTTTCTGACTATATATTTGGAAACACAGCTTTAGAATTATTCAGCTGTTTACAACAAAGTCATACAAAATACTAGAACAATGATCTTTTGTCAATGAAGTAATTACTTTTCATAACACGGTGTACATTGGCAGAATGTTAAATATAAAACAAAAGCAAAAGTACGCAGTTTGAGGTCTTCACTTAGTCCACTACTCCCAAACACGGCTCCCTATCTTGACTTGTGAGGAAAGCTTGGTCCTTTCAGATTATTGTTTATCTTCATACATGTACGTATCATATTTTAAATAGTAAAATATTGAGAACACTTCAACTGTGAAAACTTGATTTATAATTAAGAAAAAAGAAGGCTACATGCAGAAATACAATAACATGGACATCAACATACCCTCTGAGAAAGTGTTATACTGTACATATTCAAATATTACAATACTGAAAATATTTTTGTCCAGTCTGAAACTACAAATCTGCAATAAAAATTTATTAAAAAAAAAAATTATACAGTAACTATATTGATGAGTAACTACAATGTTGTCAATTATTTCCGGTTCGAGAAAAAATACCTTCCAACTCTGCACAGATACCAGCAGTTATTTAAGCCTGTGTCTTTCACACGTTTTGCTCTTCCTGTTCATATTTTTCTCTTCTTTTTACTGCACTGCATAGCATTTCT
Source organism: Craterocephalus stercusmuscarum (assembly GCA_037177115.1). Lineage (NCBI taxonomy): Eukaryota > Metazoa > Chordata > Actinopteri > Atheriniformes > Atherinidae > Craterocephalus > Craterocephalus stercusmuscarum. The sequence goes on along the minus strand of JBBDHI010000009.1, from coordinate 10,268,400 downwards.
ACTTATGCCACCTATTACATACTGGTGCATCAAGTAGAAATGAACCATAATAGGTAATGTTATGGAAAGGTGAGAAATGGGCTGTACTAAAGTCGATGTGCCACAAGACATAAATCATTGCCTCAGTTTTGCTTCAGGCTGTTGCACAGTCTCATTCATTTGAATACTGTATATTTGCAAACTATTAGATGGCTGCCCGATCGATCATCAGCTGTATACAGTCCAGAGGCTTGTTTGCTCTGAGAATATAAAGTAACTTCCCAGCAGTTATTTATTATCAAGCACAAAATAACTGTGGCAGAAATGCCAAAGGTGATCTGGGATCAGCACAGGAAGCTCTCATTATAAAATCACACGCAAAGCTTTGTGGGAGTTCTACTTAGTCAAATTGTTAAAATTAGACCTCATCTCTTAGAATAATATTCTGAAGGTGTTTAAAGGTGTTTACTCAACGAGATCCTCCACTACAGGCGAGAGGGCTGGAGAGGACAGCAGATTGAATGCTGTACAGATCCATTACCACATATCATCAGCAACAATCACATCATCTCAAAGACACAGCCAGGTACGCACGAGTCCCATCAACCCCCATTGGTGCCGGCAGCAATGCATGCACACAGTCACTGAAGCTCACAGCTCAGCCTTTTGTTTGATTGCTGCAAATTGAATGAGTACAATCAGTGAGCTGATGAAACCCCCCACCCCAAACACACACACACACCTTATTTCCAGTTCAAAATATCAGCACATAAAAACAGCAGGAGATGCGTTCTGACTGAAATTTTCATCATGATATTTTTTCCCTGGGACACTTCAGTTCACTTCCAGCAAATTTGATCACTTGTCATATAAGGAAGGAAATGCAGCCTGCAACCGTTCATTTACTCACACATGCAGGGGGCACACTGAACATGTGGCCGCTGTTAAATCGCTTTGTGATGGAATGTTTACATCTGATTGATAAACAGCTAAGCCATTGAACTTGCATACTACTGTATACCACAAAAAAATTCTAAATGACAATCCTACAGAGTGTAAATACTTGCAGCAAAGCGCAATTATTATACTTTTATACGCATAAATCAACAGTTGATACCCAAATGTAACAATTCGCCTTGGGTGGAACTGTGACAAAGTATTTGCCACCAATCTGAAGAAAGACATTGGTTACACACAACTATAAAAACACCAGTGTTTACTGCGTTTTAGATTTTTTATTTTTTTGCAGGAGATAATGATAAGAAGCAAATTGTAAGCATTTTAGTTTTTGGATTACAGTAGCCAGACAATGCAAAAAGCTTTTATTATAAAGGAGGTCTGAACAAGACTGCACTTGATATGGAACCTTCACGGTTCGTAAACAGCTGAGTGACGACACACACATCAACATCATGGAGATGTGTGAAAGGCATGCATCTCTTTAAAAGGTTAAATAGAATGAAAATAGGGAAGTTTTTCAGAATGCTTCCAAACTAAGCCTTATCGGAAAGATCTCATTGTTCCTGATCACCAAGAACGTATTTCTTGGTTCTAAGAGGGCGGACTGTGGTTCCAAGGATTTCCAGGAGGAGAGACAGATGTTCTCAGTTCGTAAAAGACAGAGGTTACGACATGTTAAAAGGCTGAAACTGTTCTAAAGAATTGTATAGTTGGGCTGTTAAATGAGATTTTTTTCATTTATTATTATTTTTTGTACATGATTCTTATTGCAGGTATAAAAATCGCATTGCCTTCATCTGCTGGATTCAACAAAACTAGCAAAGGCAAATCCCTCTAACACTGGAATATAAATAGGTCTGCTGCATTACATTAACCTCAGACTGATAAGTAGCTTTCTGACTCTCCTGCCTTCATCATAAAAATGCAGAATTTGCAGAAGTTGGGCTGTCTGCTTAAACTGAAGAGAAACAATGAGAACAAGAGAAAGTGGATTCATTTTGTAGAGAATGAAGCTGATCTGGTAATAAACCAGCTCAAATAAGCAGATCTGTGCTCGTTGATTGAAGAGCCAAGTCAACAGTCCTGCACCATGCTGCAGTGGGAATTAACTTACTGGACTTCTTGGACATTGGAATTATTTTGTGGAGAGCCAGCAGCACATTGGAGGCTACACAAATACTTAAACCACTGAAATTTCAGTAGGAGTTGCAGTCAGTGGCCAATCAAAAAAAGACCTGATCTTACGTAGACATACCATAATAGAGAGCATAGAATCCCTAACTTCTCTTTTCCCACCATTTACTTTTAAAATCCTTTACCAGACACAGTTAATATCTGTTTACCAGACACACCTGAGATCAACATATATACACAGATACACAGCTCCACCACTGAGCCTTAAATGAGTCTCCAACTCACATCGGCATGCGGGTATCTCAGCTGAATCCTTTTCAGGACTCAGTGGCTACAAGAATCTAATCTAACATCATCTTAATCTAAAATGATTTTATATTAGAAATCTAATGTAAGAGAATGTTATTTGCAGACTTTAACAAAGTCTAACTTTTTATAAAGCTGACTAAAAAAGTCATCTTCCAGTCTTTACTGTGTGCATTTGTAAATTCAGAACTAAGTAGTTAAAATTTTTGTGTAATTCTTTTGTGGGTTTAATTCAAAACTTATCTAAGATCATTCAATCAAAATGTTTGATAAACACACCCAGCATCTTAAATTAGGAAACGCTTCCAATTTTTTGTGACATTGAAACTCAGTTTTATTAACTAGTTTGTTGTTTTTTTTTAATCCTTTACGTTGGGTGGTTGGTAAGACATTTGTCTGCATTATAAGCAGATTGGGGATTTATTACTGTTTTACTCAGACCAAGCTTTCACAGCTCCTCTCCTCTACAACCACCTCCAAATTAAGGGGCAGACACTTACTGACTGTCTCTCGGCTTCTATTACCAAGGCTTGAAAATAACATCTTTGAAGCAGTTTATATTAAGCTAAAACGTTTTATGCATTAATTGGTTTGCTGTTTTAATATGCTCTTGTTTTTATGTGGGATTCGTATGCTTTTAACATTTGCTCACTATGTTCTGGTTTCCACACCACAGTGACAAACTCCTAACAAGTAAATCCTACTCACATGTCTTCAACAGGAAGGAAAGAGGTGAAACTACTGACCTATGGAGATGTTTAGAAGGAAATTCAAGGTTCAGCTCTACAAGAACCCCACCTGGGTCACTTCACATAGACAGGGAGAGAGACTCATGGAGACAGAGAGAGAAATATATACCCCTCTATGTGTTGGGGTGGGCTCATTGCTCTCGGGAGTAGTGTTGGGCATTAAATCTGCCTGGGGATGAGAAAGAATGGCAGGCACTCAACTAGGGGGCCTCAAAACACATTTTAAATTTTGCCGGGATGACATGTCTCGTCCACCTCTCGAGCTGTGCTGACAGGAGTGACAGTTAGCTGGCATTTATTGCTCCAACTTGAAGGTTGCAGAAAGTCAGTTGAACTCATATGCACGGCATCTTTTTATTACAATATTCTACGCATGAAATTACAGTTTAACTAACGGAGGAATCTTTAAACTGCTATAACAGTGAGTCAAAAACAAAGCTGAATACAAGGCATTTGCTTGCTGCAATGATGCAAGAATATATGAATGTGGCAGATAAATTTCTAGTCCCATGGTCATATCTGGTGGCAGGCCGACTCTCATCACGGAGTCTTCTCTGTGTTTGTCCCCAGTTTAACCTCACTTCTCTGAGCTGTCAACGCTGGCTGAAGGCGGCCCATTGTGTTTTATTTTCTAATGACGTGGTGAAGCGCATTATGTGAAAGACGGAGGGAGAAAAGAAGAGCTGAAGAATGTGGGCTTGGGGTTGAAAATAAACACATACACCCAAGTGCTTGTGTCACACTGATATGTAGTGATTGGTAATGATTGATTTTACAATTTACAATTAATTTTTCTCATGAGAATTTACTGTAGGGTTTTGTTCGTGGCATCAAGTCCCACAGACACAAGTTTCCTTGTTGCATATGGCTGAACTCGTTCACCACTCCAGTCCTGGTGAGAACTGAGAGTATTTACATGACATGATTCTGCTGGACACAAATAAGTTACTTAACATGGAGACTTTTTTGTCCAGCCTGTATTATAATGTCAGCAAAGTCTGCACCTCAAATTTCCATTTACTTAGGAAGAAAAAAGAAAAGCTTTGACAGGACATCACAGTGGATTTACAGTGGCTGAATGCTGCAAAGAATGAGACGTTTTGCACCTTTAAAATCTTATTTTTCTTCACAAGTGGGTGCCTATTCATTATTTGTATACAAGACGCACTGCAAATGTTAAAACTTAAAAATTAAAAAATGCAGTTAACGACAAACTGGTGAACAAGGTACGTTTTAACAGTTTGTTTTCCTGGTATAAAAGGCACCTACAGAAACGAAAAACGAACTGTTTTTTTCATTTTTTCGTTTTGTGCAAAAAACGAAAAACGAGGAAACGGTTTGTTTTTCCGTTTTTCGTTTTGCACATGAAAACCAAAAAAACGGAAAACAGTTCGTTTTTTGTTTTTTCGTTTTTGACCAAAAAATGAAATTACCATTCTAGATTTTGTTTTATT
>JBBDHI010000009.1:10119686-10130890 GCA_037177115.1 Craterocephalus stercusmuscarum | reverse complement strand
CACAAGATGCCTCCTAGAAACTAATCATGCCTTTACAAAGATACTGAGATTAATCTAAGCTGTTTTCTTCTGCTCCAGGGTTCAGCTTTATGGACCGGGGATGTTTTTGTTTTGCCAGACTTCACTTTAAATGTAGCCCTAAATCTGACCAGTAGATGGAGTTAAAGCATCACAGGACACAAGAAGCTGTGCAGACTGTGGCCCTGAACCCCGCTGGAAATGAAAACGCCTGTGATTGCGTGAGGTGATGTACTGAGCTTTGAGAATGTTTTATTCTGTTCACTGTTTTTTGTTTTTTTCTTGAGCTATTACAAAGTTCTGTTTTTAATGGTTAACACACACAAAGGGATATAAAGGAAATAAAGTGATTCATGAAATTTGTTTTACAGCCTTGTTTTTTGGAAAATGTAAGAAAATTTAAAGAAATGGGCATTTTCAAACTGTTGCTGGCAACTTATTCAAAATGCTTGCATACAGGCAACAAAAGACAGGAAATAAGAGGGGGGGAAACTGACAGCAACACTTGCCATTTGGAATGTTAGATGACAAAGATCAGATACGTGTTTTGAATAAAATCCAAAACAGATTTGTATCACGTATGCTGACTTAACACAAGTTTAAACAGAGAAGTATCTGCAAATGCCCATAATTAGCATCAGGCAGTTTTATCTTCAAGTCATCGTACAGTAGGATGCATCTACAACCTGTGGCTTTTTTCAGAACACAAAACACATCGAAACCTTCATCCAGCGAATCACTTTCAAAAACAATCAAATAATTTCCTCAATGTCACTTTGAATGTCACAACTGTGACTGTATTCAGAAGGTAAACATGCAATATCCTCAAATACAGAAACATAGCTGCTATAAGGTAGATGCATGTTTAAAATATTACCCCAGTGTTCAGACAAAATGGACAGAGGTCCCCCAGCTTTATCCCCCTCTGCAGCAGGGGGGCAGGTTTGTTTAAAGAAAGAGCTGACAGGCGAGTTGCACTCAGACAGAGCTGGCTGTTCACACATATATTTTTTGTCAATGTTAGAAAACTCTCCGTACTCAGAGTCTGAGCTGGTGCATGTGCTGTTTGTTTCACATTCAGATGAGGCCTCCGCCATCATGGTGGATTCAGCAGGTCCAGGTTTCAGGGAGGCTCGAGCTGTCAATGCTGACTCTACAGGAACATCTAGTTTGCAAATTTCTTGGAAAGTGAGACGCTGTATTGGCTCCAGGAGCTCTGACTGTGGGAATCTCTTTATGCAACGAGGCAGTGTTGGTCGGGGTTGCTCTGTGTCAATCTCAGATAACAGCTGCTGGTTTAGTAAGGCAACATTTGGAGACTTTGTTGGGATTTTTTCTTCACAGGAGCTTTCTTTCTTAAATCTCATGAACAGCATTTTCAGATCTCGCCACTGTTTTGGATCAGCTTTCACATTTTCTGGACTGTGCGACTGATTGTGCCAGCTGACTTTCAGTGAGTTATTGTCTGAATGAAGTGCGCTACAAATGCTGCCAGTTTCATAATACTCAAGCTCACTTGATGGCATCTGCAGCTCACTGGCACTGCAGTAAAACTCCACATTTGACATCTGCTGATTGGCACTCATTGGGTCACAAGTTTTCTCTTTATCTGTAGACACAGGGTCTTCTAGCACTGTGTTGTCATCAAAACAAAAAGCAGAATTTGCTGTTCCTTGCCCTGTTTTTTGCAGGAAAGTCTCTCTTTGTCTCGTTGCATGTTGTTTTCTAGATTTATATAGGGCAGCACACATTATTATGACCACCAGTATAGAGATAATAGGAAGAAAAATAGCCATGAGCCACAGAGGCTTGCTGGCCTGCTGCTCCTCAGAGCACTTAGCAACGGTTGTAGAGATGCAGATATCACAGAAATGCTCAGAGGTATTATATAAACAAACGCAGGACTTGTTTTGCAGGGTGGATGCACATGCCGCGCGGTTGTGACAGTGTAAGAGGCATCTCTCCCTGGCAGCGCCCAGGCATGGTGAGGGGAGGCACACACCTGAAGAGCTGCAGCTGGACTGAACTAAAGTGGAGCTTGGCCAGACCTCCACCATCGCACTGTGTCCGCTGACAGGCAGGGTGTCGCCCCACACACTGAAGTCCCGCACACATCCACTGAACCCTGTCAGAGGAAGAATGCAGACAGATCAGTGTCGTTAACAGTGAGAAAAAACACATCGAATAAAACCTCGTAAGTCATCGGATCACCTGACTGCTGGAGCTTCGTTTCTGTTGTTGGAGCAGCTCCAAGAATGATCTTCTCCAGACTAACAGGAGTGAGATCCATGCTTTGCTCAGTGCTGTTTAACACTAGTCTACCATCCACCAACAGAAAAATGTTGTGTCCATTACTGAACAAAGAGAAGACATGCCAGACTCCATCAGCAACCGGCGGCCCCCCGCTGAACTCTGACAGGTGTCCAGACAATGTATCCTTGAACACATACACAGGATTTCTGTCTTTTATCTGAAAAAAGAAATATCTAACTGTTTATATGTTAAAACTACTGGATAAATGAAAAGTAACGTTTCATACCAACCATTAGCATGATGTATCCAATCGGCCCAAGAATAAAGAGCAACACACCATCATCTTTAGTTTTGAACTTGATGCTAATCACCATCTGTTCTTTAGTGTTCCCCTTATTTTCATCATCTACCAACTCCTTCAGTAGATGGTCTCTCTTAAATCTCTCCTTGATAACATATTCAATGTAATTACTTCCATTAAAGCGCACTACGAGCTCCTCTGACATTTCTGTTTCAAAAAAGACAAAAAGTGCAAGCTTTTAGTTGCAGCTCTGTAAGAAACAATGTCACTTATGAACCCACATATCTTTTTCTTTACCTGTGGCACAGTCACTCCCTGTAAAAGGCCTTTTGCAATCACAAAGATAGTCAGACCAGAGGTCATAGCACACACCACCATTCTTGCAAGGGAAGCTGTCACATGCTGACCATGTTGATCGAGGACACCTTAAATCAAATGATTATGATGAAATCCACACACACACATATATATATATATATATATATATATATGTGTGTGTGTGTATATATTAGTTGTATTAAAACCAGATATTCAAATGACAGTGATTCTAAAATCTAGGGCATCAACATACCTGTCAAAGACATTGTATGTTACAAGCGCCATTGAAGGTCTCAGCATGATGCCGTTAACCTGAATGTTTCGAATGCATCCGACAAAATCATGAGTTTTGATCTGATTAGGATGCAGTAAAACTAATTCTAGTGTCCTCAGGCCTCCAAATGTCATATTGGTGTTGCCGACATCAAGTGTCCTGATAAGGAATGAAGGTAAAGAAAGGGAGAGACTTAATCAAGTAAAAGGATATAGAAATAAGAAATGAAATGTGTAATAGTGTTGCTTCACTGTACCTTTCTGAGATACTGCCATCATTCTTTGAAAAACAATATCCATCAATTTCAACATCTGTGCAACTGTCCACAAGCAAAGACCCGATCTGTTAAATTTATACAACCCTGCGTGAGTCATTTCATTTTGTTAGAAGAGTTGTCTGATTAATATTGTGCAGGCACATATTTAAAACTTACATTTCCAATCCTTCTGGCAGCAACACTGTGAAAATGCCCATCGGTAACTTGCTTGCGTGTCTGTAGCCTCACAGGCCCTGAGCCCAGGTCATAAGAGAGATGCAGCATCCCCTCCATTATCTCCAGTGCAAAGTACTCCCTGCTGGATGGTCCACCAGAATTGTACAGAAGGAGCGAGTTCCTCTGCACTGTCGCAAACTCAAGAGAGATTAAATTAGTCCTGCGATCCAAAGGGGGAAACTCCATGAAGGACAGCTCTTCAAAGCCGTAACTGTTCTCGTCGCAGTGGACTCCACTGACTCCTGCAATGAAGACGAATTACAGAGAATGTACAATATCTTGAATATAGGTTTTAATAGTGGCTACAGTGTTTTAAATAAGAAAATATTCTATAACTTAAAATAAACCATCTAAATGATGGTGTTGATAGGAGTTGACTCCTTGATTGTGGAAAAGGGGTGGTACTATGTAAGCTAAAGCTTCTTTCCACTCCTTTTGAGCATGTTTCCTAAATAACTGTATATTTAATGCTATTCAACATGTTCCAATAAATAAGATAGATAAAAAATAAAAAACAGCTGGGTTATGAAGATATGAAGTGATGAAGCACCTTGCCTGTTCACCATTAAACTGTCTCCCTGCTCATACACAACTCCCCAGTTATAGTCAGGCTTTCATAACTCATTTTGAATGCAGATTTCAGAATTGTGGGGTAGCTAGCTTTTCTCTCCTACGCTAAGCTGTTGCTTCAGACATCATTCCATATGAATTATTCTCACCAAAAGGACAATTACAGGAATATCCTGTCTGTAGGTTGATGCAGCTGCCCTGAACACATGGTGCAGATCTGCAATGATCGATGATCTCATCACACAAATCACCTGGAAAATGAACCACACGTTTTAAATGACAATACTCTGTTGTGTTTGTATTTTTCTTCGTATGATAAAATCTACCTTTGAAACCAGGTAAACAGAGACAGTGATGCCGATCCTGCGAGGCAATGCATGTTCCACCGTTCTGGCACTTCACCTTCAGGCATTCATCAACATCCGCAGAGCAGACAGAGCCAGAGAAACCATTCAGACAGTGACAGTGAAAACTTCCGGCAGTATTGTCGCACGTGCCGTTATTCTTGCAGGGTTTCACCTCACACTCATCAACGTCATCCTCACAGAGGGAACCAGTGAAACCAGGCAGACAAGTACAATTAAAAATCTCTTTCTGTGGCGACACAAATATGACAGCCACACTCTCCAAGACAGCAACTTCCTGGCTGATGTAGATGTTTTTGTTGCATGATGCCCTGTTTTGACAGGGGCTGGTGAGACATGGATCACTGGTGATGTGAGAAATTGTCACATTGCTCTGTGCTTCCAGTAATTTTTTATGTCCAGCGGATACACCACTCGCTACCTCTCTGCTGAGATACTGACCGTTATAGTTTTTCACTGCCGCCAGAAGAAGGATTTCCCTCCCAATGTGCTTGATTCCAAACACATGAGTCTTTGAGGCCTGCAGGTTAAACAGACTGTCCAGCGCTTTCACAAATCTCAGATACTTATTAGACAAGAACTCCTCCATTGAAGCTGATGACACATAGAATAATATGCAGCTTTCTAGAGAGGCATTTGTAAAACCTTTGTAGTTTACATAAATACTGTTGTTCACTGGGAGGTGAAGCTGGTCTGTAGCTTCAATAGTGATGTTAAATGTGGCTTCACCTTGAAAAGGAGATGACCAAAGCTCACATGTGCCATTGGGTATTATAAACATGTTAACTGGTCCACTTTTAATGGCACAACTGAATGTATCGGCTTCATCGGGATCCTCGGGGTGCACGTTACCAATCATGCCTCCTTGAAAAGACCTGCCAAAATACTTCACCTCAATGAAGATATTTCTTGGCAATGGAGGGTTGTCATTTTCATCCAAGACCCTGATGTGGAAGGTTGTTGTTGAGGATAGTGGCAATGGAAATCCTGCATCTCTAACAACCACCAGGATTCGATATTCAGAGGTGTGTTCTCGATCCAAGAGCTTTGTGGTGAGTAAAACCCCATCAGGAGTGAGGGAAAAGGCACTGTTCATAGAGGAATTTAGAAGCCAGTAGGAAAAAGGGCCTCCGTTTGGTGGTAAATCTGGATCAGAAGCATTTAATTGTGCAATTCTGTAGCCTTCCGGTTGATTTTCCATCACATGGGCAGTAGTTGATGTGAGTTTGGGTGGATTGTCGTTAACATCGGCAATAGTCACAATGACATATGTGGTCCCAGTGGCTGGTGGAGATCCATTATCAGTGGCTGTCACAGTAAGGTTATAGAGTGGCCAGAGCTCCCTGTCAAGTTGAGAGTTGACTGAAATAACTCCACTGAGTTGTTCGACGGTGAACGAGAAGTTTGTGTTTCCACTTTCAATGCTGTAAAAGACTTGATTCCAGTCCAGCATGGAGTCCTGATCTAAAGCGCTCACGGTTAGCACAGATCGCCCGGTTGCACTGTCTTCTGTAACATTTGCCTCATACTGACTGCAGTTAAATATAGGTGCATCATTGGTGTCAATCACACTGATGTGGACCAGAGTCTCATCTACATCCGTGCCAGTGATAACACCAGGATTCTTTGCCAGAACCTTTAAAACGACAAGGCTGTTGCCTTGTTTCCTCAAGCTGCCACTTGTATGTATTTCTCCAGAGAGTTTGTCAATATCGAAGCCCCTATTTTTGCTGTGGCCAAACATCAGATAAATCATCTGACCTTCAGGGCCTTGGTCATAATCTGTGGCTGTCACTCTTCCTATTACTGTTCCAGGAGGCACATTTTTAAACACTGTAAAGTGAAATTCATTCTCTGTGAATGTTGGAGGGAACTCATTGACGTCTGAGATCTTGATAACAACATGAGCTAAACTAAATAAAGTGTGCCCGCCTGTGTTTGACGCTCTAATTGTTATATCAAAGAGCTGCTCCTGCTCAAAATCAAAAACATCCAAAGTGGTGATTGTACCATTTCTTGAATCAACTGCAAATTTATTAACATGGCCAGCAATGACAGAGTAGGATATATGTGCATTTGTACCTGAGTCAGCATCAGTAGCCTTCACATTCAGAATAACAGTCCCAATATCTGAGTTTTCAGGCACTGATGTAGTATATTCTGATGATGAAAAGACTGGAAGATTGTCATTAACATCAGTGACTGTCACTGTTACATTTACCGTACCAGTATTTGAGATCCAGCCACCATCTCTGGCGATAATTAGGAAATCATGGCTACTTTCTTTTTCAAAGTCCAGTTCTCGGTTAAGTGTTATCAGCCCAGAGACTTCTCCAACAGACAGAGGTAAATGTAGCGTTTTGGGACTAATGAAGTACATAATAGCACCATTGGGACCATAATCCCCGTCCTCAGCTTGAACTTTTCCAATCACTGATCCTACAGGCATGTCTTCGGGGACAGAAAAAGTCAGTTCTTGATTGACGAAGCTCGGTGGAAACTGATTCCTTCCAGTAATTTCAAAGATGATTTCTACTTGGGACGTTAGAGGGGGAAAGCCCCCATCCCTGGCAACAACTGGTAAAGAGAGGAACAGTTTTTCACTCCCTGCTAAAGTTTGATTCAAAAAAACTTTTCCATTGTAAGCTTGAATCCAAAAGAAATCAGAGGCATTACCACCACTAAGATCATACTGAACATTAACACTGCTGTTAGTGTCCAGATCTATTGCTGTAAGCTGAACCACCTCAGTTCCCACAGGCAGGTGATAAGGAACCGCGATCAGGGGAGGTGCAGGCAGAAACACTGGTGGGTGATGGTTATGTTGTTCTAATCTCACTGTGACAGTTGCGTTACTGGACTGTGGAGCATTTCCACAGTCAAAAGCATGGACAGTGAAGTGATACATTTTAAAAGGAGAATCGTGCAAAAACAGTGGCTGCTTTGTGTAGATCTCACCAGAGGAAGAATTCACCCAAAAGTCTTCATTTGTTGGGTCAACAACATAGAAAATGTCACTGTTTTTCCCATCATCTGCATCGGTGGCATGAACCTGCAACACAAACACGTCTTTATCTTTTGTTTCAGGGAGGACAGCTGAATAAAAATGATCAAAAAATACCGGTATGTTATCATTGACGTCTAAAATGAGGATTGTGACGTCAGTGCTTATACTCCAAGCTGAATCATTTGCATTTACTTTCAATATATAGTGGTCTTGCTCCTCCCTATCCAGAGGACCTGTTACAGTGATCCAGCCAGTGGTGAAATCAATATCAAAAAGTAAATCCTCATTCTGGTCAAGTATGTAGTAATTAATGACTGCATCAGTATCCTCATCAGTTGAGGTGACTTGTATAACTGTGTGTCCAACGGGGGCGTCTTCAGGCACTTCGGTAAGGAAAATCCTTGAAAAACGAGGCGCATTGTCATTTCTGTCTAAAACAATTACGATGACAGTGGCTCTGTCTTTATGTAAAGGGTTGTTGGCTTCTGAAGCTTCAACTGTTAGATGAAATTCAGGAGTAGTTTCCCTATCTAAGCTTACGGTGGTGCTGAGTAAACCATTTTCAGGGTCAAGTGTGAAAAGGTTATCATCATTTCCATTGATGATGTTGTACCACACTGTGCTGTAATTGTTGGAGTCTGCATCAATGGCAAGAATGTCACAAACCCCAGATGGTGGGGAGTTCTCTAATACCTCACACCTGTATTCAGCCTGAGTGAACTGTGGGAAATTATCATTTACATCACTGATGCTTAGGTGTATTTCTGAAAAGGAGGAGAACGGAGGCGAGCCCGAGTCTCTGGCTTCTACCAACAAAGAAAACTCCTTGTTGTTTTCATAATCCAGAGGGTTCTCCACTGTCAGGGTGCCTTGTAGTGGGTCCACATGAAACATGCCTTCAAAGTTTCCGGAAGCAAGATAAAAAGAGACAGGTTCGGCTCTGATGCTTGCTGCAGAGACCACAGCCACTATTGTTCCCACTGGCTCATCCTCAGAGAGGGAATAAGCCAGAAAATCCACTTTCATCTCTGGAAACTCCGACTTGTTCTGAAACCGTATACTAATGGTAGAAATGTCATACTTAGGATTTTCTCCACCATCTTCCACATGCACATTTATTATAATATCATCTGTGTTCTGGAGTGCACTTGAAGAGAACACAGTGCCACTGTACAGATCAATAGAAAACAGCTCTGAACTCTGTCCGTATAACGAATAATGCAGCTCTGCGTTCATGTCAGTGTCCGCATCCGTTGCTCTCACAGCACAAACAACGGAGCCTGTGGGGGAGAAATAAAGTATAAAGATTAAATCGTTGTTTCAGGTCCAAAAACTGTTTCCTGCATTGTGTCAAGGAAGTAAAATCTCTCACCCGGAGCCAACTCAGGGGACACGTAGGCTACATAAGGGCTGTTCATAAACTGAGGCCAGTTGTCATTTATATCTCCAATAAGAACAGTGACGAGGACAGAACTGGACAGAGGCTGAGTGGGATGTTTATCACTTCCAATCACTGTCAAACGGTAAAAGGCTACAGCCTCCCTGTCCAAAGAATCTGTTGTAAAAAGTTCACCAGATGTTTCCTCGATGGCAAAAGGTACATCAAGGTCTTCCATGGAATACCTCAGTGAAAAAACAGGGCTTTTTTAAAAATCACTTTAACAACATAGAAATCAGATGTAAACAGTTCTATCAGAACGGCCTCTCAGAGGACAGTTACGGGAAAATGCTTCAGTGTGAGAAATAAAGGATTTTACCTGACTTCCCCATTCACACCCTGATCGGCATCAGATGCAGTTATCATGGCAAACACTGTGCCTGCATGACTGTCCTCAGACACGATGGTGTTGTAGACTTCCTCAGTAAATTCTGGATGGTTATCATTCACATCATCCACAATTATATGAAGAGTTAGCGTACCAGTTAGAGCTGGAAATCCTTCAAATGACAAAATCACATTTATTTATTTAATTTAAAACTATATCTGCTTAATAAAGCAAGTTCTTTAAATTTACCTCAGAGCTGATTTACCTGAATCAACGGCGGTTATAGTGATTATATACAGTGATTGCTTCTCCTTGTCTAAGTTGTGTAAAATCTGAAATGTACCATCATGAGTGATGGAGAACAAACCATCTCTGTTTCCTGTCTGTATGTAATAGTTAAGCTGACTGTTGATCCCCATATCTTCATCCCAGGCAGAGACCTGCTCAAAAACAAGAGTAAACATTAACCATTTGTTGTAACGATGTACAGTATAACTACGTTTTTTTAGACCCAGTGCACCTGGTGCGTTAGCTGAGATGGCTCCTCCTCATTCTCCTTGAAGTGAATGCTAAGTGTCTCAGGAGAAAACTGGGGTGGCGAGTCATTGATGTCCAGCACTGTGATGCTGATAGCAGCAGTGGCAGATCTTTGGACGGCCCCTTGATCCACAGCGCTTATCATGAAAGTGTAGTTTGAGTCCCTTTCTCTGTCAAGCCGATCCATGACTGTGACAACACCTCGGACTGCGTCCACCACAAACGGACCAGCTGGGCTCAGCGTGTAGCGCAGTTGTCCATTTGGACCAATGTCTTTGTCAGAAGCCTGAACCTGGAGCAGACTCGTCCCCATGGCGATATCCTCTCTGACTGACAGGTTGTAGCTGCTTTGTAAGAACTCAGGGTTATTGTCATTCACATCCTCAACATTCACAGTGATATTCATTGAAGTTATCATCTGAGGTGACCCATTATCAGCAGCGGTCACTGTAATCGACAGAGTAGCTACCAGTTCTCTGTCTAATTTCTCCTCCAGGTATATTTCTCCACCTGTGTTGTTGATACTGAATATCCCACCAGATGTGTTGTTTATAAAATACGAAACCTTTCCATTGGCTCCTGTGTCCTCATCCTCAGCATGTACAGTCATTATAACAGAATGTAGTGCTGCGTCCTCCGGTATAAAAACACTTTGTCCAGACAAAAAAAATGGAGCATTATCATTGATATCTTCTACAGTTACAAAAACGGAAGCGGTGCTGGAGAGCTGTAAAGACACAGGCTGGACACAGTCACTCGCTATTATGGTCAGATTGAAGGAGGATTGTTTCTCTCTGTCCAACTCTTTATTCAGACATAAACTGTGAGCTGCCTGAATGAAGAATTGGCCTGCTTCATCACCACTGACCAATCCCAGCTTCAGTTCACCATTGTCACCTGGCAAGGAGGAAAGGAAATACCATCAAACATTAAAATTGTATCTATAACAAACTAAAGATGCTGAAACTTGACATTAATTCATTCTTAAATGTATGCGCTCCTTCTGACTTTGGTACAAAACATTTAAAAAAATATGAGATGTTCAAATAAGCTTGGCTCTGTTGTTAAAATGAGCAAAAGATCATCCAGATGGCAACATGTTGCTCTAAAACCAATATCATTCCACATTAAAGTTGCCTCAACAGTTGTTAAAATTGTGTGCATTAACTGACCATCACATACTGATGACCAGCAGGGTGGTGTCTCCCTTTAATTTACAACAAATAAGACATTGAAATCATGATTTCCTAAATGATTTTAGATTTTGATTAATCAGACTACATGACATTGTTCAATTATGCC
>JBBDHI010000009.1:9975284-9985363 GCA_037177115.1 Craterocephalus stercusmuscarum | reverse complement strand
TCAACACCATTGTAGCCGAACCGAGGCAAAACGAAAACCTCCTCATATCTCCGGCTACATGATGAATATCAAGAAAGGGTTCCAAAGTGTCAGTCAGCACGAGGGTGAGTAAACAAATGAAGGCACGTCATTCTGAGGGCGAAGTATTCCTTTAAGTTATACTAGATTCTGTTCACACTGTATTGTAACATATATAAATGTTTGTATATGCCTGTGTTGTGCAGAAATGGTATTTCAATGAGAAATTTTTAATTCGTACCTTCAGGGTATTCACTGAACAATGATGATAATCCACTTTTACTTTGTGCCAAACTGAATGTTTATGTTCATTTCAGCTAGGAACAAGGTCAGTTTCAGAGTGCACATACATCCATCCTGTAACTTGTTGTACCTTAATGTTTTCCTGTTATTGTGAGAACACTGATGATAAAACCTAACCTCCAGTCCACTTTCTCTCTCACTCACACGCACACACTGCCATTTTTATGAGTCTTGTTGTTACATGGTCTGAAATTCATTACATACACACATACATTTACTTGAGTCCAATCTCAATTTGCCGTTAGAATATTTTATTGACAGCATCAAAATAGATAAGATTGCACTGACTGTGGAATAATTTTGTATTCAAAAGGCGTTCCTGAGCAAGAGCAGACACTTTACTCATCTATCTAGAAGCATAAAATCACATTGACAATGAATGTTTACAAGGATGACAAATTAATCATTTTTATATAAGGGTATTAAGTCACTTATTGTTTATATAGTATAATATGATTTTGTCCACACAGTTTAATTCTGGATGTATAAAGTGCCAAATGGCAATACATAGCCAGAGAAGGTTCTATAAAAATGCAATGTAGAAAATACAGGAAGTGTTACACTCCTACAGATGTGCTGGGAAACCTTTGCAGACAGAGCTACGACAACAAAGGACAAGTATTAAAACGGGAAAATGCCGCAAGCTTTAAACCATCAGTTTCACAAGGATGGTTTCACATCTAGCAGGAGAATAAATTGTATTCTGTCATTATGTCAGGCCTCTGATACCAATTATAATATTTTTTAATACTAAGTGTTTGCAGGCAGCCTCTGAAGAGAGGACTTGAAGAGACAAATATAGTTCATTGCTCTTGTGGAGAAATTTGTCTTCGACCAGCAGTAAGGACATGAAAACAGTCCGTAACAAACAAAAATGCTTGATAGGAATATGCAATATGCAATTAAAGGCAGAGACCATGGGAAAACGTTGTAATATATTATTGTAATAAACAAGTTATCATAAATAGATAAGTGGAAACAACATGTTCACAGTTGGTTCAGCGGAGACCCAGACAATCATATTAGTTAAATCGTTTTAATTGGCAGGGGACAACATGCTATTTTCTCTTTAAACTGCAGATTTCTGAAGGGAGCTCTCCAAGATTTTAGTATAATATACAGAACAGTGAAGCCTTTAAAATTCAATCCATTTGTGTATAAATGTGACCCAAAACACCATTAGAGAAGGAAAATTAGCTTAGCGAGTTAGATGAGACACACATACGTAGTATGTTATTCATTTGGAAAGATGTCATAAAACTAACATTAACATTGACATTAACATTTGAAAGTCACAGGCTTAGGGAAACGTTGAACTTTAACATTTGAGTGGGAGTACTTGATGATGAAAGCTTTTACTTTTTTGTCAGGTCCTGAAACTGTGCGAGCTGCATTCTGTATGGAGGTGTGACATGGCTAGAGGATTAGAACGTTTTATTTGTCACAGAGGATCAACCTCTAGTTTAGCTTCAGCAGTGCAACCACTCAAGTCACACTTGCCTGTGTCTGACTTCTTCCACCGCAGTTACAGACTGTTACATCGGATGATGTTTTATTTTAACCATTGCCCTGCAGGAAATTTTGCCTTCTAAATGTAATCTACTTCAACATTTATCGACGATTGAAACACAGCATATTGTACCAGGGGAACAACTGCAATTCAAGTAGCAATCCTTGAAAATAATTTTAAATTCATGTTAAATGTGTTTGTATGAAACTGTTGCTGACAGTCACTCAGTAACATATTATAAAAAGCATCTCAGTATGTTGTGCCAGCGTCTTGGTATGACAACCATCCCTAATTACTCCCACAACTTAACCCTCATTTTTCTTTGAAACATAGCAAGCAAAGAAAAATGGCCACCTGCTCACATTTATCTTGACTGGAAATGTAATTATTTATGAGGTGCATGCAAGTCAGTGCAACACAGGCTAAATGTATCTGTGGCCTCTGATATGAGGAGAAAACATCTGGATGTCTGCATATTATCAGGTTCAAAAGAGGAAGGGAACATTTTAAATGTCCCACTCGGTATCTTATTTGTGTGAAAAAGTTGAAACTGAACTCATCTTTCTCTATTATCATAAGTCATGATATTTCTTTTTCTTTCAGACCAAACTGTGAGACCTATGACTAGTAACTACCTGTTTACTGTAGTGACCTTTCTCACTATCCTAAGCTTAAAGGAGCTATACCCGATTTCACATCTGGCTAGTTTAGTTAGCGATAGGGGCTAGTTTTTTTTAGCTTTGGCGTGACGCTCTTTCATTGCCAATGGGGTAAACTTTCGTAACTTCCAGATCCCTAGAGGAACGCTCTCACTGGCTGATCAGAATCCAGACGTTCCGAAAGTTAACCCCATTGGCAGAGAAAGACCGTCATGCTAAAGCTAAAAAATTAGCCACTATTGTTAGCTAAACTAGCCAGACGTGATATTGGGTATAGCTCATTTAACTGTAAACACAGTTAAATCCACATGGGTTTTTGTCATGTGCAATGTGTCAAATTCAACTATGCATTTAAATACATGCATCGCTAATAACCAAAAACTATTACGTACATAAATGCATATGTGAATATGACCGTCAGCTTGCAAATATTTTCATCAGAGTGCATCTATTTCAAAGTGATCTTATCGCTTTCTGTGATTACGGCTGTGTTCAACAAATACAAAAGATGAGTACTTTCAGGAAAGGCATGTTTGTAAAGGAAGTAAAGCAGCAACATAAAGTTGTTTTTGTCTCCTTTGAGAGAAATAAAAAACCTGACATTCACATAAATAGAAAATAATTGTGACTTTAAAAAAAAAAAAAAAAAACTGTTATAAGCAGAATTCAGACTATAACGCTGAGAAACTTTTTGATTCCTGTCATTTTTTAAGGACATTTGGAATAAATGTACTGATGCAGATGGACTTGTGCCCTATATCCCTATATTGAGAGGTTGAGACAGAACAGTGTGCAGGATACATTTTAAGAAGGGGCAGAATTTAATGTGAGAACCTGAAAAGAATTTGAAAAAGTATTAAAATCCTGAAACATTTTGTATTGTGATCAGAACTTGTGATAATATTCGGCTGTTGTTTCACTATCCTGCCGCTTTCTACAAAGCATGCAAGTCTATTCATTAACAAAGAAGAAAAACATCCCATTCTAATGGTCCCAACACAGAGAGAAAGTTAACATGAATCCTGCTCTGCATGTGTTACTTTTGGTAAATAAAAAGCAGCATCACACCTCCAACAGATTTTACACACAATTAGCCTAATCAAGATTTTTCTCCCAATTGTTATGAATGATCTGTTATAAGATTATTTAACCATCTCTGTTCTGTTTTTATACACCGTAGAAGTTAATGTTTGGATGAAAGTTCCCGTTTTCTACAAATTTGTTTTCATTCATGAAACCTTTTTTCTGCGTGTGAGTGAGAAAATGCCCAGGGGAATTAAACCTATAATTCTTCCAGTATCATGCGAGCTCAACCCATTGACCATGTATTGCATGGGATTGCATCAACAATCTCTTCTCTAAAAGTACTATGCCATTAGGTGGGGTGGGAGGATGGTGGGGGTGGGGCTGAACATTGTGGCTTTGAGGTGAAAATAAGCACTGGTCTTCGGGAGTTTTTCAAAAAGCTCGCCCAATTTTCAGATTCATTCAAGCCCTAATAAGTATTTCCAATTCTATCACACATGCTTTTCTTTTCTTTTGTAAGTTTCAGTTCTGGCACCTGTGGTGTGAAATTTATGAGTTTCGAATGAAATGCTATTTTTCATGTTCTCTTCAATGATAACCATCCTCTCACACTAACAAAAAGAAACAAATGGCTGAAAATGTTTGGAGTGGGCGCATTTTTCCTTTGAGTGTTTCCATCTCCAGTTTCAGCATATGACAAATGTAAAAGGATAATTATGGTGAATCTTCGAGCGTGTTCGAATTTTTAATCAGTTCATTGAAGCTGTCAGTGATTGCAGAGGTTGTGGCTGTGGTCTCATTTCTGCATGGGCTCACTGCCAACAAGGAAAATAATAGATACATATTCACCAAAAGTTTTTGTCCCTTGTCAGCACTGAAATAACTCAGGATGCACAGGGATAAATGCACACAGTTCAGCTGGCCCCGCAGCCATTAATATGACTTAAATTGCTTTCAGTGTTACATTATCTTGATTGTCTCCATTATTATTGCTCTGGTCACATTAAAAATCAGGCCTCATGTAAATTCATGCAGCAGTGATGAAGCCAGAGTGCAGAAACCTTCAACAGAGCCACACAGAAAGACTTTAATCAGGCGTGGCATTTACATCAGAATGAGGTTGTGTTTTTTAATCTGTTCTCTCTGTGCTGGCACTTTGAAGGGAAACCGACAGAGAACAGACACACTCCAATCTGGCTATTATAATCAGTAATCTCACTGTAGTTACAATTTATTCTCAATACAGTTTGTCTTTTACAGCTCAAATATGCGTAACTCTATAATGTCCAGTACTTGGCCAATTCTTTTGTCTGTCTGCTGTACTGAACCAGAAGTGTAGAAAATTGCTTGTAGATTTGGTGGAGTTTTATACCATGAGAAAATATCAGATGAGCAAATCCTTTTAATTTTGGTGTGTATCTGCATCACTTTCTTTTGATTTAATGAAATTAGTGTCAGTGAAAAGATTACTTTTCCTCCTTCGTTTCCCTCAAGTTGTCATTCATCCTCTAATTGTGGGGAATTTAACTTCTTTATGGAAATAAAGGAAAGCTATGTATCAACAATATCAGCAGCTGGAATCATGATGGAGCTGCTTACTTACTGCCAACTCAACAGTCAGCATAGGTGGAAATCTGAGACGACTTTCATTGTTGAAAAAATAAGTGTAGTCACAGAACTCAAGCCAACTTTCAGATGAGCAAGGCTTCATTCCCTCTGCCAACTCTTTGTTGCCAGCGTTACAGTCAGAGTTGAAATAGATTTTTATTATGCCATCACATCTGAGCTGAAAGACTTCATGGCCTGCTCAGTGTTGTTACTTTGATCTAAAGCATCATTAAAAACTTTGCCGATGTAATTGGTCGTTCTTCAGGATCATTTTAGTTGATTTACCAAAATAGAATTACATGTCATGTGTACATGAGTTATAGTAACATTATAACTGCTGTGAGATAACTCAGGATATAGTGTGGCTAATGTGACTGTATATCATTTGTCTGCATTAGTGTCCCTACAAATGTGGTCTGAGTGGTTGAAAGTCCTGGATGAATATTCTGTGTTCATCTTGGCATCTCTCTTATGACAGAGTCTGACAAATCTGGTGGGAGCCAAGTTGTCGGGAAAAAAAAAACAGAGGGATACATATCCCTGCGGAAGGTGAATTTTTCTTTTAACCAAATGAATTCAGAAAATTCTAAAATCTCCCGCAGCCTGCACAAAGGCTGCAGCATGACAAACCAAATTCCCACACACAGATAAACAAGAAATTGTCAGCTACCTTTAATAAAAGGCATCAAATACTGTGAACGTTATAATCGAATGATTTATAAACAGATGTGAGAAATTACGTTTTGTTACTTTGAATTGTGGCAAATTTAGATTTATTAGATCCCTTTATATCACGGCAAGTTGGCACAATGGAGTTACATCCTAATTTCAGAAATATAGAGTTCACAAAAAAATAAAGAACAATAAATTGTGGAGAACACCGACAGGGACGCTGCTTGTTGCCTCATCAGCAATATATGGTCGTGATTGTTTATTTGTTTGCATTCTTGTGCTTTGAGACATATGTTTGATCTCTTTCAGTGAGCTGCCAGTCAGTGGAGAGACAGGCAGAATTAGAGTTC
Source organism: Craterocephalus stercusmuscarum (assembly GCA_037177115.1). Lineage (NCBI taxonomy): Eukaryota > Metazoa > Chordata > Actinopteri > Atheriniformes > Atherinidae > Craterocephalus > Craterocephalus stercusmuscarum. The sequence goes on along the minus strand of JBBDHI010000009.1, from coordinate 9,979,217 downwards.
AAAGTTATCAGATGCTTCACCGTTAAACACTGACTGTCAGTGTTGTCCAACTAAAATGACAGTTACCAGGGTGCATTTCCACCTGTCAGACTGCTGCCTGTTTTGAACAGTATACAGTACGTGAGCATCTTGACAGATTTTAATACATGAACTTTCTATGGAGCTGATTTGACATTACCTTGTAAACCGCTGTGATATCTGTGACTGCAGCCACATAACTCCTAGTTGTGTTGTGCGGTGTGTGATTCTTTCAGAGGAAGAGATTTTTGATCAAATGAAAGATTAACAAGGGCCCAGGTTTGCTATCCCTCCTGGGGAAGATTAGAAGGCAGATGACAGACTGAAATCAGACAGATGGGAGATGTTGTACCAAAGCATGAGATGCAAGAGAATGATGCACAGAACATATCTTGGCTTAGAGTCCTAACACTGATGTTGTTCACATTTATGTCCCAGGTGATGCCCAGCTTTCACATTCAATCCTGCTCTTAACAAACTTTTATATTTATTATAATTACACACATCAGATTTGACACATGGGACAATCAGTAATAATAAAAACAAATTCTATTAACAAGCAAAAGAAAAGTGAGCAAGAAGAAAAGGATAAATGGTTGTTACAGTCATTATGTGAGCATAAAAGATCAGATGCATTGAACAGGGATTACAAATTACAGGTTTTAGCTGAATTAATCGGCAACACCTAATAGTAAAGTAATATCCAACATCAAGTGATATAAAATAAGCAGGATTAGTTTCACAGTGTTTATAATCATTTACTCAAATATCTCCTTCTTTAAAATGCAAAACATATGGAAGAATCTAAAGTCTGTTACTGAAAAGAAGTGGGGATATCCTAAACGTATCCATGGGCATTACTCTTATGTCAATTTCTTCAAGGATGTGGAATTGTGTCTGTAAAACACAGAGTTGCCAATAAAGTTTGTGTGGTGTTAATAACAACTGTCCTGCTAAAAATGCTGTCTATTTATAGATAAAGTCCCTCCCAAAGTCTTGCCACCAACTGTCAGAGTTTTACATCAGCATGTCAAATCATGTGTGCCTTTTAAAAATGAGCTGAAACTACAAGTTTATCCTTGAAAGTTTTTCCAAGTCTCCTCAAGGAAACATATTATTATGTCCACGTGTGTAAAATGCTGATTATGCAAACACTCTCAAATGAGACAGGTCTTAATCCACAGATGTTCAGACCAGATACTGGGGTTTTTGTTAAACTAAAATAGGAGAGGAAAAACCCATTATAGTCCTCCTTGCAATGTAGGGCTGCAGTATGCCGTGCATGGTTTGCCAAGAGGCTAGACGTGCATAAAAGGAAACCATTGCTGTGGCTATCCACCCCTCTTGATTTGCAAATGAAGGCAATGCAATGCAAAGCAAGGCAGGTTTATTAAATCAGTGCATGTTGTTGGTTTCAGATGCCAAACTATTTCTTTTGCGATTTTTTAAATCAACCATATTAAATTATGACATCATAGTTATTTCTAGGTTAGACACAAGCCAGTTTTCTTGTTTGGCTGTGTGGCATTAATATGTTGTGTCATTGTTTTGTTTTGTTTTTTGCTTAAAAAGTTGGAAAATTGTTTTATTTGTTATAGTATTTCTCAGTGGACAGAAGCTCCAGGGTTATCTGTTTAGGAGGATTTGTAAGTTTTTCAATCATAGCCAACAGAGTCTGAGAATTGTTGACATGCTTGTTAATCATTTCAGATAAATACAGTTCTCTGGCCTTGCACAGCTCATTGTTATAATTACAAAGGCTTTGTTTGTACAGCTCAAATGAATCAATTCTAACTGGTTTATCTGGCCTTTATAAAATATTTCCCCTCAATTAAATATCATCACTATACTATAGTACTCTCTCAAATGTGATTATCAGGTCTCTTTTCTGAAGACACTTGTCCCTTACAAGTGTGAATAAGTATAAATGTCTATTAATGTATGAAATATTAATAGGACTATATATAGATATCAGATTTTGCAGATCAAGTGCTGCTTGAAAAAAATTCCTGTTTTCACATTAGATCTTTTTGAGAGTCAACATTTCACACAATAATCATATACAGTAGCATGCGGTGTGACAGTTTTAGGTGACACTTGATGATGCGTTTGCTGTCTTGTTCCCAGCATTGACAAATGGGACATTTAGGACATAGTAAAACTGATTAAATTGGACAATTTTTTCTGATAAATGACATAATGACACAAATAAATCTGATTAAAATATTTTTAAAAAGTAAAAGATGCAGAATCTAGTTTCCATAGTGTCTAGAGTATCATTGCAAACTAAGAGCAGTAAAAGGAATCCCACAGTCTTGGTGCCAGTGAGAAGAAAACATCCCTTTAGTACAGAACAGGGGGGACTGTTAAGAACTAATACCAACAAAACACAGAATAAAACTGGAGAGCTAGTCCATGCAGACCCCTAAAGTTAGCACCAAAACTTTAAAATGATATCAAAATCATTTCGCTCTTACCAGTTCTTTCTAATTCAAACACTGATTAAGATTTGAACAGACTTATAGAGCTGAATAAGAAGTGGTTCTTGTTCAGGCCACTGGAACAGACTAATCAGAGCAGAGAGCACTGGAGACTGTCCTTCTCCCAAGTGCCTTTTGTTCATGAAGGTCAAAACTGTCCTTTATTTATCTGTGTTTGAAGAAATTGACATTGGAGCTGCACAGCGGTGTGGTGTTAAGCTCTGTCACCCCAAAGCAAGTTCCTCGTTGTAATCTCTGTCTGGCCTTTTTATGTGAAGTTTATATATATATATATATATATTTGTTTGTGTGTGTATATATATATATACCCATTTTTTATTAGAATGTTATAATCAGATATATCACATTATAATCAAAATATTAAGAAAAGAAAGAAAAGGCAGCTATCCATCCTTTCGTCGCAGACTACCCACACTCACCCAACCTCACTGTCCTCACTGTAACTAACAACCGTTGTTGGTACAACTAAAATTAATCAGGCATCACTATTAGATTTACAGCTCCAAGTAATTACTTTGCCATTGCCACGTTTCCTTAATATTTAAAGAATTAAAATTTTGCTGACATTTTAATCATAAAGGCAACAGTTTTAACACACATAAAGCTGACTACTGCACAAACAATATTTACCTGTTATAGCTTTGTGACTGAAAAAATCCAGCTGCCTTATCCAACCCCTGCGAAATGATACTATGAACTCTTGTCATTAAACATATGAAGGGATTGTTTGTATCTCTGAAGTTTGGTCAGAGTAGATCTTTAAGCCTCTTCCTTTTTGTGTCTTTCTGCTCTAACAGTTGCTGTTTTGCCGGAGCTGTCAGCCCGCCAACTCAAACTTTAGTAATGATTCAAATAGTCAGACTGGAGTTTTTCTTTAGTATTTAGCATGTAAAATATGAAATGATGGTTTAAAATATAAAATAATGTTTTTATAAGGGTTGCAACAACATCACCTTTTTCCAAACTAATACGAAACCGATATTTGAATCTGAGTAATGGCAATACTGAATACCGATACAAATGCTTCTACCACACACAAAAAAAAATGCAATTAATTGGAAGACAGGTTTTATTTTGTTCTCTGCTATTTACAACAAACAATAGTGAAATAAATAAAAAAATAAAATAGAAAAAGAAATGACAACATAACTAAAATTTCAAGTGAAAATAAACATTGAACGTCATAAATAGGGATCTGTTCCTGGTATCGATCGACTTTAACCAGTACGAGTACTTTAGAGTGCTATCGGTACAGATGCCGATACTGGTATTGGTATCGATGCAAACCCAGTATTTATATTTACCCAAATCTTATATGCCAAGGTTAGAGGATATCCATCTACCTAAAACAATCAACCAGCTGTATGTCAGCGTCTCGACTATACATAAAGTCACAGGCTTTGTCAAATTCCTG
>JBBDHI010000009.1:9963786-9975184 GCA_037177115.1 Craterocephalus stercusmuscarum | reverse complement strand
ATCTACCTAAAACAATCAACCAGCTGTATGTCAGCGTCTCGACTATACATAAAGTCACAGGCTTTGTCAAATTCCTGATTAGTCTCTAAACCGACCCACTCTCACATCAGCTCTACTCCTACTATTCAGAAACTGCTCTCCAGGAAACTACAATCTTTCAGGATGCTTTCTGGTAGGAATAAGAATTGCTTCAGTTCAATATCATTCATGAAACTTTCTGTTAATCATCCCTCATAGATATATAAGTGCAGTTTTATAACTGTCCCTTTGATCTACAGAAAGAAAAGGCTAATCTGAAATAGAATCCGTGCTCTGAAGTAATTCATCTATCAGAGGTCTGTGACACCAAATTGTTGCTGTGTCCTTGTTGAAATGCTCAGCAGAACTCACTGAAGCTGCTCAGCTTGTCTTTGGCCACATCAATATTGTTTATAGAATCATGCAGCACAGCCCAAACCATGCAATCAGAGCATCCTTGCAAGACATTGGATCTTTGATCCACACTCCCCTGACCAGCCGCTTCACTGCCTCTTCCCTCTGCAGCCTCTTCTCTGAGGGACTGATCAGTTGTGCTGTAACTCAAAGGTTTCTAAAGCAGACTTGTACCATCCATTAACGGAGCCAAAGCATGACTCAAGGGTCACCCCGCCTAAACCTTTCAGCTATGGTGCCAGTTCCAAGCTGAAACCTTTCATGTTATGGCAAGAAATCTCTCTATATGGAGTTGCTTCAGGGGGAGCAGCAGCAGCTACAAAGTACCACTGTAAAATGTCAAGATGGTATTGAACCTTCAACCCTTATGTGCAAAGTTAGGCAGCATTACTTTGAAGAAAATGTGATTTTACGTTTCTGTGTGGGTCATGGCTTTTTAAACTTGTTATGGAAAATCTTTTAATTGGCTAGCACACTTTCATCTGAGATGACTGAGAACTACCTGCGCGTGCATCAAAGCACAGCTATGTGACAGCCATGCACATCCTCCTTTATCCTGAGTTTTCTCTTTTCCTCGAAGAAATCAGACAGGAGCACTCGGATCAGGTCAGAGCTCTGGTGCCGAGTTATGCAACCGCTCTGAAAATTTGTCTTTTGTACTGTGGCACTGATGTGTTATTTCATCGTTCAGTAGCTTTAACAGAATTACCACCAAAGCCAATGTGTTGCAATGAATACCTGGTTCGTCTTTGAGCGCACACATACAAAAACAAACAAAAAAGTACATGAAACCCTTCTTCAGAGTGTCATCAGAAGTGCTGGTCATTTAAAAGCAAACGTGAGTTTGCTCCTAAAAAACCCAAGATATATTCTAAATGTTTCATCCAACAGTGCACCTGATGCTCGCCACCTCCCTGGCGCTCTTAGTGCTCTGCTGTCATTGCGATCATCTGTAGCGTGTGCATGCGGTTCACAAAGCAATTTTTTGGTTCTTGTCGAGGTGAAGCTCTTGGGCGCACAATCATCTAGAATCAGTAATACACTCACTCTCAGAAGTAAAACAGTGATGTTGGTAGAGTTGATGGCCAGATATTGAACTATGTCCGCCCACATCAACAATAACAATGACTCTCAGAGACTCTGTGTTTCCACATTATGAAGAAATGTTTCAGAAATAAATACAGACCTTAAATTATGTATCTTTTCTATATAAATCTTCATACAATGTCTCTCTCTCTTGCTGTCTTTCTGTCTTTTTCTCTCTCTCTCTTTCTCAATGTTTCTATTATGCATGGCGGTTTAAAGCATTGTTGTAATTTAAAGAAAACAAAAAGTTTAATGAGTGCACTCATCTCCTCTTGGTCATTCCCTTATAAAACGTGTTCTTTGACGCCATCTGCTGGATTCTCAACAAAGAAATTTCCCTGATAGTTTTCAATTTGACAGCTCTCCTCCGTTCTTTACAAAACACATCTCATTGTGTCTGCTCTAGTTCCACTTGCAGGTAATAGGTAATTGTTTCATGCTGTGCTTTTTGAGACAAAAATGCTGAGCAGCCTGATAACAAAAAGTTTATCTTATCTAATATTCACTTTAGTGCCAAGAGGATTTCATGAGCTGCTACTGATACAGTGTGTATATATACAAGCTAAAACAAAAAGTGTGTGAGCAAAAATCTCAGTGAGCATGATTTACTTGTTCTATCATGTTGTGTTACAGGAACTATTTAGTGTAGTTTGGACAGAAGATGTTTAACATCTTGTGCTTCACTGTTTGTGTCACTTGGGAACTGAGACCAGTTGATGCTATGAAGCATAAATGTTTTTGCTTGATTAAGGTTTCATTTGCTTGACAGTTGCAGGCCTCCTTTGTTGTGCTTTTGTTTGATAACGGGCCAAATGTTTTTAATGAGAATGTCTGGGCGACGAGGAAACCAGTTTAGCACCTGAGCTCTTTTATTGAACTGATTCAGTTGTAATAAAATGAGAAACTGCTTTTGCATTATGTTGCTCAAAGGAACCAGACAAGAAAAGATGCATTCTAATGACCATATTACTTCCAAACATGTATAATCTGCTTGTATTGTGCTTGTGTGAAAAATGTACAGGTTGTTACCAATGAAGAGTACACATGCACCATTCATGCTATGAAACTATGTTTTACCTGTGCTTTGGTTCTTTTCAAGCCAGATGCCAGAAGCAGCATCAAAAGATTTACAAAAAGCATTTTGGACTTTGATTCATTAGACCACAGGGCAGTTTTCCACTCTGCCTTGGTCTCTGACCTCCTGTCCTGAGAGGGTGGTAGTGTTTGTGTCGTTTATCTATTTTTTTTTAGACTGTAGCATTTTGACTTGGATTTGTGGATTCAGCACACCAACAAACTGTGATATCTGACAGTGATGTTCAGACATGTTCCTGTCCCCATGCAGGGATTTCAACTACACATCTAGATTTTAATGCAGTGCTGCCTGAGGCCTTTTGGAAATCATGGGCAGGCAGTATAGATTATTGCCCTCATCCCATATACTGTATTGACCAACAGCACTAAATTATCAGATTTTTTCTTCCCACGATTATTAAATCCCCATCCACAATTTATAGACTTATTTTCAGTTATTATTAGAGTATTATAGCCTTCGTCATTTTTAGTATTCAATAGGTTTTAAAGCCTTTATAAAATATAATTTATATTTCAAAAACAAGCCAACATTTTTTGAACCAGCTTAGGGGAAACTTTTGTTTGTTCCCTCCCAGTAATTTCTCCTGCCAATACTGGCTTTATTTATCTAAAGGCCTCAGCAGAGATATGAACACACACTATCATCATGTGGCATCAGACCATTTGCCTTTAGTTTTTTTAAATAAAAATGTCATGTATCATTGTGTAGCTGCAGAATAAAATGTTTAATGTCTAACCTCAGTAGCACAAACCTCCACCGTAATCCTGGATCTGTCATGAAATGAATGTTTAGTTGAATAGTTTTCCTTTTAAAACTAACCAGAAGGCAGCAGATGTGTTTCTAAGCTGCTCACGTGCCCCTGAACGAGGTCACTGTGCAGATTGAAGAAACCCGAGGCTTTGCATGTTTTTCATTATTCAGGAGGACATGAGCGGGTTGGCTGCTGGGGGGCGGAGCCTGTTTCTGCAGAGCTGATGGAGGGTCATCCACAAAGAGGAGTGCATCCTGTCGAGTGGAGCTCCTGGTGGGATTCTGGGGATCAAACCTGGGCTTACATGGGAAGTCGGGATGGACTAAGCAACACCAACTTACCTGCTGCTGTGGAAGGTAACGTGTGTTCAGGTGTTGTCATGTTTCAGCATTCCCTTGCTGCTGTAGTCCGGTTTAGAAACCAGGAGATAGATTATTTATTTATTTATGCTATTGCTATATTAATAAGTTCATTCTGTGTGTGGTTTTGGAGCAACTTTAAAATGAAAGTTTGTTCACAGCATGGTGAACTATAAATAATCCAGTTGCTGTATGAGTTGATGTTTGTGGCTATCGATGGCATGTGGCCTAAATATCATTTAACATCATCTTTAAAGAGAACCTTATCTAAGTTAGATAATATGTCTTCAATGCAGTTTTAAAGTCCATGTGAGTGACATCTGCAAAATTAAAAATGAAAGTAAACCTATAGAAAACTGATGCCTCTCCAGCTGACCTCTTCATTGATCATCACTTCTCATCCTTTCAACAGAATGAATAAATAGATAAAAAGATATGACAATGACATGCAGGGATGCTGACGGCGTTTCCAGCACTGTTACTACCGGCTGGATTCACAAGAGTGGAAAACAACTTAACACATTCTTATAATAGTCTCTTGTTGATGGAAAAGAAATTAAAATTAGACTAAAACAAAGTTGAACTATACAGGAACATTACACTAAACTAAACTGGTTTTTGTCCTCCATCTATTACATAAGCCAGGCAGAAGCTTGAAGAACAGCCTTTTGATCTTTTCTCTCTTCCTATCTTTAATCACCAAGATGTCACTACGTCACTTTTTATTTATGTGAGGAGACGCTGACTCACAGATGTCTCTTACATGCTCCTACTCCTTGATGCTAAACGTCACTGCCTTTGGTTCTGCTGCTGCAAAGCAAACAGAACCAACTTGCACTCCATAAATAAAATAGACTTGAAATGACTTGACATCATTGTCACTGTGGTGAAACTCAAACTTGGCAAATTCTATGCATGTTAATGAGAACAGCAAAAAAAAAAGGCTCTTACATGAAAACCCAGGCAAATTTGCCTCATTAATAACATCTGCTGATTTTTAAACAGTGTCAAAACCACCTCCAGTTATTCTAGAAGAAGTCAGCTCTTGATTGTTTGGGGAGAGGAAGAATCTTTCCAATGATGTTCAGTCCCCCCTGGTCAGAGAGATTGTGTTTTTCTCTAGGCAGCGGATACAATGACAAGTTTAACAACACAAACCAGCATAGATTTCATTTTTCATATTCATGTTCCATCTGATGAATCCTTTGGGTTTCCATGTGGCAAAACAAACCAAATAGAGAAACTTTAAATGCTGTTCAGTTTCAGTTTTCAAATGTTTTCTTTTTCCTTCCAAAGAAGTGACACTCAGTGCATAACAGTATAATCATCTCACTGTTGGATATGCACTGTGCTCATCACATCTTTTCATTTCAGAGGCCACAGTGGCTGCGTGTGTTCAGGAGGAGGCTCCTCCTTCATCAGGGTGATAATAGGCGAGCAGATCACGGAACAGGTGCCGTTTGTCGACTTGTTTGCAGCCTTTGAATCGTCCTTTTGTGTGCTGATCCAGAGGAGTGTACAGACTAGGTGACCCACTGAATAATTACTCCCGGTGGATGCTGGCTTTTTGTTTTATTTCACTGTTAGGAGCAGTTATCTATGTAAAATGTGAAGATGGCTGAATCCAAAAAGAGCAGATGACTGTTGAATGTAAAAGTTGTAAAAGAATTAGTCATTGAAGTTTTCAGCCTTCATCCCATGAGGCATTAAGTTGTCATTATGTAGTCATTGAGGATGTTTAAACAGCTTTCTTAAACAGTTCCCCTCTGTGGCATTTTCACACACACCAAGATTTAAGATGTGGAAGTGTTGACCTGTGGATTCAGGATAAGTTCCCTCACTGTTCTACTTGTTGCTTTTCAGTAGTTCTGCAGCTATGCTGGAGTTAACCTTCACTTGGTTTGTGCTAACATTAGGCCCGATATCCATAAATTATTCATCATGCTCTGCCAGGGCAAATCTAAATGTGTCTCACCATGGAAACAGCCTTCTGCCTCCACCAGAGGGTGTTGGTTGCAGCCGAAGCGATAACTCCATTTCTTCCAGAAAGCCCTCTGCTCCACCCTACAGTATGACACAAGTTACATATTATAAAATAATAAGTCACCTTCATATTATGATTCAGAGTATATCTCTGCAACTGGCGTTTACTTAAAGTTGGATTATGTCTCACTTGGAGTGTCAACTAATGCGGTTTAATGTGAGTGTTTTCTAAAGTCAGGAGGACATATTCAAAGTTGTGGAAATTATTTGTTAAGTAAACAAAATGTATAGTATTACAATTTTCAGAATTAATTATTACTACTTAGTAGTCATGGATTATTAGGAGTAATTGCACAATAATTATAAAAAGGAGATTTAAAATGGTAAAGGCATCATTATGTCGACATATCTTCCCTTGCTGCAGTTGGAGACAGGGTCAGATCATAGGCTGCTGTAATTCAGCAAGCAGGTATTTTAAAAATGTGGCATATATCTCTAAATCCGGTCTGGTACATGATTGAAGGGCCGTTGATGGCAGAAAATAACTAGAAAAAAATGACAGCGTCAGTTGTCACTAGAGGGTGCACTATTACTATATCTTACAGTCCAGTACGGGCGGTTTGTCTCAGTAACTACAGTCTGGAAGGTTTCAGATTTCTTGATATTTCTGTGAATTCTTCAAGGCTTGACTTATTTTTTATCAAACCTGAAGTGAATTCCTCTAAGTGTGTTATTTGCTCATTTTAAGAAAGATCCTGTTACTGGATGAAAAGGATGAAAGGATGACTTTATAATCAATGTTTTTTCTTGTATCTTGTCTCATGCCTTATATATCTCTCTTTAACATTAGACAGAAAAACATGCATTCGCTTTTTTGCTGTTTTTTTTACTGTGCTGACATGCGGGTGTCTCAATTAGGCCGTGGTCAGACTCAGAATTAGATGTCATTCAGACTCTACAACTCTGCCAGAGAGATTAAAACACGATGAGTTAAACTTGCTTTTGTGGAAACTTTCACTTGCATAATGTTCCATAGAAAACTGTCTTTAGGCTATACCTTCTTTTCTGAGACAGGTGCCTGAAAGGCAACGACTACTAAATCATGACAGGGAAAAATAAAAACACCTTGCCGGGGGCTCCCTGTGCTGCACTCATTGTTTTGGCGTAACTGAGTCGTGTACGCTCAGTAAATCCTTGAGCAAATCACAATGAAGTGCGTTGGCTGCATGTTCTTTTTTTATACATAAAAACCCTTAAAGAACAGATATATTGCACAGAAAAAACGAGTATGTAGGCAGATTGTTTCATGTTTGAGCTGACATTTCTTCCTAAAACGAAAACGCCTTTATGTTTCTGTGACACACTGGGTGTTTGTCTTGCTGATGTAGGTCAGACTAGGAAAAACTGGTTCATGTTGTAGGTGTGTCCAGTTAGTGTTCATTTCAGTGGTGAAAAGGACTAAATTGAGAATGAGCTGCAGACTGTGGGAGCGTTTCTCTGAACTGATGTCTTTGCAGCTATTGAGATGACATCACAGATCTCGTTCATATGACTTCAGACAGAAGGAAGTTCTGAGAATGTATTTGTGCAGCATTTGTTTGTCAAACATCATCTGAGAACGAAAAGAAAGTGTTGTACACTTCTGTTCCGCCAAGAGCAAGAAATATCAGTTTAGACTTTGATGAGTGGACTGAAACACAAATACAGGATATTTATTCAAGCCTCATGGGCATAGAGTACGCACAAACACTGTAGCTGTCAGAGCAGCCTCTTTATCCCTCTCCCGCCCTCTTTAGTCATGACTTTGCCCCTCTCGTCTCTGCCTCTTGCCTTTTTTGCTGAAAAGAGGAGTGGCTGTCCAAGTAATCCAATACCTGCCCAATTCATGAATTTTACTGTAAGTTGCTGAACTGCCCTAACAAGTGCAGCGGTGAGAACACTTTTGGAGACTGAAGCTGACACTAGCTGCATCTTTGCACTGCTGAAATTTGCTCCACGGCTCCCAGAAAGAAGTTTTAACAGGCAAAAAGAAGGGAGGGAATTTCAAAACTGCACCACGAAAGGAGTGAAAGAACCTGGCACCGCTTCAAATGACTGCTGTGGAAGAATGAAAGAAGAGGCCGTGGGCTTCCTGCCATCCAACATGTCTTTAGAGGAGAGCGCTGCGAGAGATGCAGCTGAGAGGGAGACGGGTTGTTCTGAGGGACTGGAGGAGGTTGTCCTGGGCCGCATTGCCAGCTTACCTCTGGATCCATTCCCACCCAAAGACTTCAGAGGGAAGTTTAAAAAGATGCGCCAGAAGAAGAGACCCACCATTCTGGAAAGTAGGCACTATTCTAACTTACTGAAGAGCTTTTTTTTTTAATCTTGCAGAAATGCGATTTTTCAAAGGTACAATGGACAAGTCTGACGAGCAGTTTGGCCACTATTTCCAGTACTTTGTGAAATTCCTCACCTTCCTGTTATATTAGTCATAGTTACGCAGGAATTTGATGGCTTGTTAGTAATGGACTTAGAAGAGCGAGGAGTACAGCACGCAGTTTTTTTCTATAGTTGACCTCAGTCATAAATCAGTCTTGTGTCTACCCATGTTGTCTGAAATGTAAAAACATTAGGAGCTTCACAGCGCCAGGAGAGTTAAAAGTGACATTAAAGATCAAAATTTGAGAGCAAGGTAAAGAAATGATGACTGCAAGGGAATAGAAGGAGGGAGTGAAGGTTTCAACTTGATAACCACAAAATTGGCTCAACTGGACAGACATACCTCGCATTCCTCACCTCCATCAGAGCCTGATAATGCTTTTAATAGGTGCTTAATTCGTTAGTGGAGTAAATTAAAGAGAGATGTTCACACCCAATGTTATAATCAGCAAAGCTTTTTTATTTAGGTCTATTTATCTTGTGTTTTGGTGCATTGGGAATAAACACAGTTTCCAGGGAAGTTGTCAGTAAACAACTGCAAAGAAGTGATGATTATGAGAGGATTACTGAAGCAGTTTTCTTTTTTTACGAACTGACACTGATCCTTTCCAGTGTGCCAGAAAACTGTCACTGCTGTGTATTTGGCTGCACCTACCCTGACAAGTGTAGGCATAACTAGAGAGAGTGTTATGTTATTAACACCATTTGTGTGTTTCTATTGTTGCATTAGGACGGAGGTTTTCACCTAATCAAGCAGGTCTCACACATCTACTGACCTTCTGATCTTAATCAATAGTTTAGATGCAGTTGAATGAACATATTCTACTTAATCACATATCACTGCTTCTTAAGTAATAGTGATTTGAACCAATGGGACATCTTACCTGTTAACTCTCCACTGCCAGCAGTTTGAATTAAAGGTGTTTTTGTAAAGGAGGGATCAACCAGTGGTACATTTAAGTTGGTTTAATGTAGCTTTTAAGACAAACGGGTGGTTGGGTGTTCAGAAAAACATTGGAACAAAAGCAGTGTTTCTGAACTGTAAGTAAAAGCTAAGTTTTACATAAAGGTCCACAGATCTGAGCTGATTAAGCACTTTGCTCTACATTAAAGTCATTTTGTCTCCCTCTTTTTTAACTGCTTCCTTTTTAGCAGTCTTGCTGGAAAAAAAAGCTAAAATTATTCATCTAGAGAATTACATAACCATTTGCCCCTCTGAGAGCCTCTTACTGGACAAAGTCAGACGGATCACATTAGTAATGATGGATAAGTCATGGAAGTGAACTCTGTTCAGTGTTTAAAGAAGCCATTCAGGCTGATTTCCTTTGGTAATAACATGGTTTTCTTACAATAAGCATTTCCCTATGCTTATGAAGTGATTTGTAAAAGATAACCTTTGAACTCAAAAAACACAAAAAATAGTTTCAAACTTTTTCTAAAAAAACAAACAAAAGAAAAACATCACAAAAACACTTGACAGTACCAAAAGCTGACTTCTGAGTTGAGCAAAGATGCATACAAACAGTTGTCTCATTGTGTTGCGCCTGGCCTGAATACTCTGGTTACTGTAGTTTGGAGAGATGCTTGCTGAAAAGGCAATCCACTCGTGGCTTGAGAATGAAGATTTTCATGTTGCCATATCATTTAGATGTAAGCAGTAGCAGCATTAAAGAATAGGCACCTCCCTATTTGATTCAGATTTGACCCTAAAGGCTGTAATATGATGGTAAACTAATTGCCAGAACATTTTGATGAATCTCTTCCTAAACAAAGAAGTTATATTGATCTGTAATGAATCTATGAAATGAATAGAAGACATTTGGACAGTTGACTTGAAGGTCATATTAGGCAACATTTTTCACTGCACAGTGGAAGTTAACAGATTACAGATAGGAGGCTATCTGTCAATCATCTTTAATAAAAATGTTGGATCTCATTCTCAGTCATCTTGTAAATGTTATAGGTTGACAATTCATTTCTGCTTTCCCCAACTTCTCATTTTACTTTCCTACAGCCACTTTACCTTATCAATTAACATTTAGAACATTTATTTTTATACCCTGAGTGTGTGCCTCATTAAACACAACTCATATCTAACACTGCAGTTACGCACACACACATAGTCATTAACGCACATGCTAACACAGTTACTGCAGGTTTGATCACAGATAGCTACAGTTATTCTCATACTTGTTGCTGGTTTTGGAGTTGTTAATTTTTCTTTGTCTGCATTTAGGTGCTCATCATGATTCTCTGCCTTATTTTACAACAGACGATTTCTGCTATGTTTCTCTATAGTAGCTGCTTGTCTGGTTTTCTGTTCAGATCTTGACAGTAGTAGACAGTTGTAGTTGTTGTTACTATCATTTCTATCTCACTTTGTACACAGAATTGTTTAAATAATGTGTGTAACTTTGAAGTACTTATACTACTTAAAATCAAACCATTAAGTATATTCATTTGTCATTTTTCACTTTCATACACAACATTTAATAAACACTACTATGCCATTTTTGTGAAAAGAAAAAAAATCATCTTAACTCACACACCCCTAAACTTCAAGCCCTCCCCTTTAATGCAAAAAGTAATAGGCCTAGATGTCTCACTGCGACTTTGTCATGCCATGATTAAATTAACAAGTGTCCCAAACAAAGAAGATTAAAATGCAACCCTCATGTAAATGAAGGCAGATGTGGTACCAAAACAAAAGTGATAGAGGAATATTTTCATCAAATTTATTGATCCAATATGTGCGATGTGATTTTACTATGCGTTCAGAGTGCCACAGGAACTGGCATTATGCGCTTTCTTGGCTACAGTCAAGACAACTCAGCAGTGAAATATATGTTTACCAAACAGTACAAGCACCAGTGATGGCTTCTCCATCACAGAGTGTGTTATGTAATCAAGGTCAAGTGGTTGTCGCTTGATGGACACAGAGCTCTGATAGGATTACACTAAGAGCAGTGAGAGGCAGCAGAGGAAGGGGGAGTGGAGGATGTGTTTATTGTCCATGTGGCTGAAGACATCTGCTTTTCCCATAACATAATATTGTGATCATTAGAATTAAGCTTTTCATCATCAGGAAGAAAAGCACAAGGTTTATCTTTTTTTCCCGTGGCCAGAAAGTAACAAATGTTGTTAATGGCTTCCATACAGAAAAGAAGAGAAAAGCAGCGACTCTGGTTAAGCTCAGTCTTACCAGCACTTTATCTGAATTCTGTATCAGCTGAAAAATGCTTTGAATTTAAATATCATTGGCTTTTGACA
>JBBDHI010000009.1:9948158-9959867 GCA_037177115.1 Craterocephalus stercusmuscarum | reverse complement strand
TGGCTGTTTACTCAGTGGGAATGTCTCTCTCTGGGCTGCATTATATGTTTTCATGTGTGTGTGTGTGTGTGTGTGTGTGTGTGTGTGTGTGTGTGTGTGTGTGTGTGCAAGAGACACACTTACTGTATTAGCCTGTTTGCATTGTCCTCTCAGGAGCACCACCATGCTCAGGGTGTTTCCAGCCTGGTGATGATGTAATGCATACTGTGCCCGAGCTCCTTGTTTGCAGAGTCACATGTCACGTCTGAGACTTTGTACAGAGCCCAAAGCAACAGAAAAGAGCTTCATATGCACACCAGTTTCTTTCTTTATGTCTCATCTTCAGTTTTAGTCAGTGATCTGGGAGAATTTGAATAAAATTGAGGTGGTGATCTTCCTCTGTTGAATACGTTGCAATTTGTTATAAACAAAATGTATGTATTCACTGATTCTCTGTCACTGAGAATTTACCTTAAATTGGCACCTTTAAGGCTATAACTCTTTAGAATTCAAGTTTGAAGAACAAATTTAAAGGACTTGCAGTGAGGCAGAGCCTGATGAAGAATGGTGTTTACATGCAGGTCATGTGTACCTCATGGTTAAGATCTTACATGTGGAGGGGTCTAGGACTGCACTGTCAGTATACTGTTTACCCCGGGTTAAATATAGTGACACAACTATGCCACCGTAGCATGCTGAACCTCATCACTGTGTAGCTAAAAATTCCCAGCTGACCTTCACTCTTGGAAGGCACTGGTTGGTCACAAGGCAAGAGGAAGCCATAGCAGAGGCAGCTCGGAGAGAGAGCTACAGTAGCGATTGCATGGTCTCCCATGCCAAACACTACTCCCACTTTTTAAAACACACCCGCTGTTGGCTCTGAGCACCATGGAAACTATATCCAGGAGGATAGAACCAGCTGGTACACAACACATGGAAGTTTGTGGATTCTACGAGTGACCATTTTGTCTTGATTCAGGATAACACTGGATACCATGTCTTCCATCCCTACTATGGATGGCACAGCTGTATGCTGGAGCAAAGCTAGCGTCATCAGCTTCATCAAGGGTCTGGGTAGGTGCTGAGTTGCCATGAGTGAGGGAAGCATGCTCTGAAAGCCATGAAAGACTGTAACACATACAAGGCGTTCCTGAAAGAATGTTAACATGCTTCATGTCCTGAAAAGACCAGCATATGATCCCAAAACAGTTGTTACTGTAAGTCTTTTCTTTACATGTCTGTCAGAACTCCAGAAAGTCCAGAATAGAAATTAGCTTATCTCCTGCCTAGATTTCTGTCTTGCACGTCCTTTTGTATAAAATTTGAATTGCCTTTCACTTTTGTCTGTCTTCATGCATTTTCATCAGGTACTTGTCTGATTAGGTTTAAGTAAACCAGTTAAGCCAGTTTATTAAAATGCTCAGCAATTGTTAGAAAGGCCTTTCTGTATTTCAACCCCAGCAGACAGCAAAATTACACCAGTAAATTGAGTTACTAGTAGTCACCTGATTCCTCTGTTATTATTAAGTTTCAGGGACTTGTTTTGTCACAACTTACATAACAATTTAATTAAACTTACAAAACCTTCATGTGTAGTAAATACTTTTAATTATACCTGTTAAAAATATCTATAACACTGAAATTTGTTTTCATTTTCATTTTCATTTTGCTCAGCTCTTTACTTGCACAGGAACTTTCTTGTCTAAAAATCAGCTGTTTAATACCTGACGTTGGAGCATGTGCTGTACTGCAACGTGCCACTGACAGTGCGAGCGATATTTTCCTTGCTGCTGATGTGATTCTGTCCAGTCACATTTATTGCATGCGCATGCACACTTAGCTGCTCTCAGGAATTCAGAGAAATGTGATTTTTCAGGCAGTGGGTCTTCCCTGCCCCTTATTTCACACCAGATTTAGCAATTTGAGAGTATAAAAAGTATGTCTGCAAAAGCAAAATTTCAGCCTAAATTAAAATGTCACTGTCGTAATGAGATTTATGTTTTTTCTGTACTATATTTAGTGCTTTGGTGTCTGGAGGCAGCAGAGCTTCGCTGTGGGGTAAATGTTTAATCCGTGAGTTCGTTTATGGGACTTTGTGGTCTAACTGAAGCTATCCACGGTAAAAACTCGGACCACATCATAACTCTAGCTGAAGGATGGTCACATGCACAGGACTCCTGCTTTACTCAAAGGGCGATGACATCTTTGATACCAAATGAAAACACCAGCTGCCAGCCACGGTGTATTAATTTCCATATGAACCCTGTTCTGTGTCGCTGAGGGAAAGAAAGAGCAGAGTTGGGCTAAGTGGATGCTCTTTGGACAGCCGCACTCAGGAATGCTCAACATGTTTGGAACTTTTGCCCATGTTTGGAAAATTCTCATCAGTCCCCTGTTCGGTGGTGTCCTTTTATACACAGATCTGTAGCTAATACAGTGCCCTTCATTTGTGCTTTAATCATCGGAATGTTCCTAATATAATTGTTTCCCATCTTGCTTGTTGTTTCACACGTATCTTTTCTGCAGCATCACCCGTGGGGAACGGATACAGCAAACCTCCCATCCCTCCAGTCAGCTGTCCTCAGGGAGAGAAAGGTCCACCAGCCATGATGCCCATCAGCATTGACCCGGAGAGCAAGCCGGGCGAATACGTCCTTAAGAGTGTTTTTGCAAACTTCACCACCTTGTCAGAGCGCAAGATCCGCATCATCATGGCTGAACCACTGGTGAGTGAGCAGAGTGCCAGACCAGAGACCTGCTTTGGAAGCCCTTCAGGGATTATTTTGGTAACTCTTGAACCCAATCACATCAAGAGTGTTTTATCTGTAAGTCACTTTTGTTGTGAAATGTGAAGGATTTTTTAGGATTTTCAGTTCTAGAAGTAAAATTTGACTTCATCGGATCAGTAAGACAATTATCAGAAATTCAGGAAGAATTAATTGCCAGCTCATGATGAGTTGTGTCAACCTCAAGGCCGCGGCTCTTCAATCAGGGCTGTGGAAAAATAAATAAAATAAATAAAAAAATAAAAACCTGAGTCAGCTTAAAAGTTTGTAGATCAGGACTTCCAGAACTTTGCTCCTTGAACAAACTTAGGCCCAAATTGAATGAGATAAAAAAAGATTTGCAAACAAATCCTGAAGAGGCTTTTTGTTTCGCGGAGGTTGGAGCCAGAGCCTGTCTTTAAGGGACAACAACTGTCATAAATAATTCTGGCAACAGATATTTGGCGAGGTGGGAAAAGCCACTGTGTGTTTAGTCTTGGCACCACTCCCAACAGTTCCTAGAACAACATCACTATTCAACTAAAATATCTTTACTTGTAATCTTCATATCATGTGCTTTATGTCCTAAGTCACTGTTGGAATGTCTGCCAGAAATAGTCCCACTTCCAAGTGATTTTGAACTTGTCTGATTCACTGTTTTCTTGTGGCTTTGCATCACTGATGCTGCTGTGAATTTGCCAACTCCACTTTTAGTGTATGTGATTCACAGGAAGCTGTAAATCAGTGACGTCAGTCAGCTTGACAGTGTTAATTACTACAAGGGGAGTGTGTAGCCCCTTGTATCTCTTTGTCCCCTTGCTTATTCTCAGCCTTCAGGTTGATTTGTTCCCTTGTATCCATCACATCCAATGGCCTGGGATCAATATTATCAAATGATACAAATAATTTAAAAAAAAATGTCCAAAGAAGCATCCTAGGTGGTGGAAAATTAAATTCAATTAAAAAACTGGGGAATCTGTGTCACAGAAGGGGCCTGACAAAGCACTGGAAAAGACTGACAGGGCAAGAAATATTGACTTTTCTGTCACCCCAGCACAGATGGGCTGCTTGGATGCAAGCATTTGTTGAAAAACTAAAAGGTTCATCAGAGCTTGGGGCTTAGCTGGTGATCCTGCTGCAAGCGGACGAGAGCGATATTGCCATCGGCCCACGCAATGTCAGTGTCACACACATCAGACTTTTAGCTTTTTGGGGATTAATCAGCAAGTGATGTGATGAGATGTGATTTGCTTTCTGGCTGATGAAACAGCAAAGGGGTGTGTCTGGAAAATTAAAGCAACAAAAAAGAGAGCAGACGCTTTGTGCAAGAACAGATTAGGTGGTAAATGTGCATCCACTGTTTACGAAGTCCACAGTGTGACACAGTGAGACATTTTCCATACCTAAGTCACCCGAGTTAACATCAAAACTTGTACTGATGAGTAGAACAAAAGCAGATGAGGCATCTACAGGACGATCTATTCAGCTGAAGATAAGAGCATGGAGCCTAAATCCCTGCTGAAGGCCGTTATCTCCGATGATAGAAGACTCTAATAAAGGGAGCTGTCATAAATGTTCCATCTACTGTACGGGACCCGGCCTGCTCATGCGAGGCAACAGACTGATGGATAGCTCTCTCATTAACCAGGCTGTAATGAGTCCCTGTTAAAAATACTCCCACACTCTCCTGACAGGTCAGATGGAGTTATGAGCTTCAGACTAAACTTTAAAGAACTTTTCCCGTTTTAATTTGTTTGATTCAAAAGACGTGTCAAGTTTTAAAATGACTCTGCATTTTTTTCCAGGAGAAGCCATTAACAAAGTCACTACAGAGAGGAGAGGATCCTCAGTTTGACCAAGTAAGTGCAGAAAACTACTGTTCATTAAAAAAGGGTTATATATGAGAGAATCACATATTATCTTATTTTATTTTATTTCTACTTTTTTGAAACCCTTGAAAACCTTCAAGTATCTACACCAGGTGACTACAAAAATAAATGTCCACATTTCTAATACTGCTCTAGTGTGATGCTTCAGCATGGAGGAGGTGATGGGTGAAAGCTCTGCTCACATCCCAAAAGGTCTTTCAGATTCAGTCAAGGGCAGGAGTGTTTACCTTGAGAGCTGGCACCAGCTCAGCGCAAGGTGTGTCCTGCAGGTCTGTGGCTTTGCAGAGAAGGCCCTTACACAGCCACAGAGGTGTGTTTGTGCTGCTGCGCGAGGCCATTCAGCAGCCTCACAGAGCCTGGATTCTTCTGCAGCCTTGTGCTGAATGAAGGGCTCGCTCTGTTCCCCAGTCCGACCAGACTCTCCTCCCTTCCTGTGTGCCCGGCCTGTTCCTTCCTTTCCAACCCCCTCCCCCTACACCGAGGAAGGCTGCCCCATGGGCACTGTCTTTCTGCATGGTCCCCGTGAGGACCAGCTCACCCTTCAGTCTCATTTATTCTGCTTTGATGTATTCTGAAAACGTATACACTTTTAGTTTAACTGTCGTTAATCTTTAAATGTTTGTTCCTGATGGCTTTTAAATGAACGTGTGCTGTTGGAGGTTTAGCCGAAATTGCTGTACAAATAAACAAAGGAAACACTGATTACTATCTCTTTCTTTGGTATGTTAACTGCTGACCACAAATGTGCATTTGCACCATGTATGTCCTGTTCTTCTAGTTGATAAGCACCATGAGCTCATTGGCTGAATATAGTCTTCCCTCCATCCTGCGCACGTTGTTTGACTGGTACAAAAGACAAAATGGGCTAGAGGAGGAGCTGCACGAGTATCGGCCGAGAGCCAACACCAAGTCCAAAAAGTGAGAGCCATTGCACTGACATATGTGTGTTTCCTGTGTAAAACATGCTGGTTGCATGTTATAGTATGGTTGTGGCAAACCTGTTGTTATATTTAACCTTTAACAGTGATGAACAGCAGCGAGATTATCTACTTGAAAGGAGGGATTTGGCCATTGACTTCATCTTCTCTCTTGTGCTTATAGAAGTTTTGAAACAGGTGATTAAACCTAACTTCTTCTGATACTGTAGTTGTGTGATCTAAAATGATCAGTTCTATCATACAGTATATGAAAGAGAAGATTTATTCTCATCTCATTGTGTTTCCCAATTCTAACCCAGATGCCGCTCTACCCAGCACTTGACAGTTTGGTCGGAGAAGTCATTAACTTAGCTTTCAAGCACTTTAGATATAAAGAGGGGTAAGTACTCATTCCATCACACATCAGTATCCTTTTATAGGTTTCGTATTGTCTAAGTTTTGCCTTTCTTTGTGTTTCCCTGCAGATATCACGGTCCAAACACTGGCAATATGCACACTGTAGCAGACCTATATGCTGAAGTCATAGGAGTATTAGCCCAGTCCAAGTACGTGTCTCTTTCAAGTGGACCTCAGATCTTTTCATTCTGCTTTGTTCAAGTTTGGTGCCATGCTGCCAAACTTTCCCCGTTCAAAAGTCTGGAAGACACTTAACAGGTCTCCTTCCTTCACACCAAACTAGGACTGGAAATTAATGTCTCTTTATTTGAACTTTCTAGATCACTGCAGCAAGGAGCACAGACTTAAAATAGAGAAATGGTTGGTGAGCTGCATACCTCCTTCCCCAAGCTTAATTTCCTGAAGGAGATGCTTTACAGAGCGACACAGACGTGTTTATTTTGCTCTAAGGTCAAAAAAGGAAGAATGGGGGGGGGGGGAGAATTTTACTGTTATTAGATGTAGAGGAAGTGTCTTTACAAAAGCAGTTTAAATGCGGTTTCTTAAACTATTTGCCCTCACGGGAAGTTGGATAAACATCTACATTTACTTTCTTATAGCATCAACTAAGAGGAAAGAGGTTAAGAAAAGCTCTTATGAGCTTTAAATTTATCTCAGCTGAAGAACCCTATCTTCAATTTGGCAATTTGACAAGGGGGTGATGTTTTATCAGTTGTGGTTCCTGGTTCTTGTCATTTTATGTTGTTATTGTCACAACTCTGAGTTCTATATAGCTGCTGAAGGATTGATTTTGGATTTGTCTGCCTGAGCAATGCCGATGTTTTTATATAGACTCACTCGCTTATTCTTTCTCAGGTTTCCTGCTGTGAAGAAGAAGTTTATGACTGAGCTGAAGGAGGTGCGGCAGAAAGAGCAGACTCCATATGTAGTGCAGAGTACCATTAGTCTCATCATGGGGGTCAAGTTCTTCCGAATTAAGATGTATCCTGTTGAGGATTTTGAGGCTTCTTTTCAGTTCATGCAGGTACGAAAGATTCCCTTTTAGATATGCATGGACAAACTGCAGGTTCATTCGTTGTGTTGATCCATTTGTTTTTTATTTGGAATTTTGTTTTTCAAAATTTAAAATCTTTTGGTCTAAAACTGTGTAAATAAAAAAAATATTAGTATGTTGTGCAAATTGATCATGAATTTAAAGTAACTTATTTAAACAGTTTTTTTTCTTGTTTCTACAGGAATGTGCTCAGTATTTTCTTGACGTCAAAGATAAAGACATTAAGCATGCCCTTGCTGGCCTTTTTGTTGAGATCCTGGTTCCTGTTGCAGCAGTAAGTTTCTTCTTTCTGGAGGTTGTTGCTTGCACAGTGATTCATTTAGATAGAGGAAGATTTCTCTAGTGGAGAGGATTGTGTCTTGTCATATGAACCTGTGTGATGTTACCCCCAGGCTGTGAAGAACGAGGTGAACGTACCCTGCCTGAGGAACTTTGTGGACAGCTTGTATGACACAACCCTGGACTTATCCTCCAGAAAGAAGCACTCGCTGGTTAGTTAGGAAAACAAATTCCCACTGTTTGGTTGCGCACAGTTCTGTTTATTTCTTTGCCTCTGCTGCGTGATGCCCTTGATGCTCACAGTGAATCTTCAAGGCTGCACTCGCGAAATGTTTTTTTTTTTCACAATTGTCAGGGTCCAAACTAGAAACTATTTATGAGGGCAGTTGGAGAATAAAGGGGCATAAAAGCAGTGCAGTTTGTGTTAAAATGTATGAAGTCCACTCCCCCTCCCTTCTAAAGTGTCTTAAATAAAGCGCATTAGTTTGCATTGAAAAGGAAAGACAGCAGTTCTTATGAAACTGCAGCAGCCTCTTATAGCAGCTTTATATTCCCCTGATGCAGCGTTTATAGCTGAAAGCTACATTTTCTGAGATGCATCATCAGCAAAAAAAGCATTAAAGGGGGAAATCTTTTATCAATGCAAATTCCCAAAGTTGTTGGTTAAAAGGATACATTCATATAACATAAATCATTTTATTCCTTTTCATTTTTTAACAAAGCAGCACATGATAAGAAAACCCGAACTCTTGCTTTCCTCCTCACAGGCCTTTTATCCGCTTGTGACATGCCTGCTGTGTGTCAGCCAGAAGCAGTTCTTCCTGAACAGATGGCACATCTTCCTCAACAACTGTCTTTCAAATCTGAAGGTAACCTAGAAATGAGCTTTAAAGTTAGATCACAGGAGATAATCAGTGAATATTACTTATTTCTAATTTTGCATTATTCTTATGAAAAAAGTGCAGTCACAGCAATAATCCAATGTTGTCACTGTGTCATAGTCAAAAACAAATTGCCAGTTTTCCACTGCCATGGGTTGTAAAGTGGTTTTGTCACTGACTTTAATTCCCTGTTTTATTACAGAGTAGGGACCCTAAAATGGCCCGTGTTGCACTGGAGTCCTTGTATCGACTGTTGTGGGTCTACATGATTAGAATAAAGTGTGAGAGCAACACTGCAACTCAGGGGTAAATCTTTCATTTTATTAGCATTGTTTGCATTTGTTATCTTATAGCTAGCATAAATATGAAAAAAATAATAGGTACTGTAGTTCATACTCAAAATACGATTGTGTTCATTTGTCTCTACAGTCGTCTCAACACTATTGTCACAACACTGTTCCCCAAAGGATCTCGCAGTGTGGTACCAAGAGACACGCCTCTCAATATCTTTGTCAAAATAATTCAGTTTATTGCACAGGTAAACATAATTGTCAGTACGCCAAGGAACATCTAGATCAAGCAGTTTTCATATTTTTATTACAGCTTGTGAAATTAACAAAGACTATTTTTCCTTATTGCAATACAGGAACGACTGGATTTTGCCATGAAAGAGATTATCTTTGACCTTCTCAGTGTTGGGAAACCTGCAAAAGCCTTTAGTCTTAATCCGGAGGTACTCATTCAATATTTACCTGTTCAGGCAGCTTAGATGTGGTCTTCTAAAGATACAGGTGGCTATCCATTAAATAAAAAAATCATTTAACCAGAATTCAAATTCTTTATTTCCTGATAGTCATAATATTCCCTTTTGATCAGAGCTTTTAAATGAATTCACTGTACAAAAGTAAATCATTATACTAAATATGTGATACAACAACTAATTTTATTTCCATTAGAATAAGGATATAAATATATATGCATGTGTCATAGTGCTGAATTAAGTTACAGCACTACTTGCTGATTCAGGGTAACTTCCTATTAATTAAAGTTTCTTTTGATATTTTTTCTCCTGAATTGCTTCATTGTCATCATCAAAAAGTATTTAACAGCTGATCTCTCTTTTCTCTTCAGAGAATGAATATAGGTCTGAGAGCATTCCTGGTCATAGCTGATAAACTGCAGCAGAAGGACGGTGAGCCTCCAATGCCGAACACTGGTTGCACTTTGCCTTCTGGGAACACACTTCGAGTGAAGAAGACATACCTGAGCAAAACGCTGACAGATGAAGAGGCCAAAGTTATCGGTAAAGGAGGGCAGACCGTGGTCAGGAATGTTGAATATGTTGTCCTGTTTCAGACTCACAAAGCAGTCACAGCTGTTGAAGCAACCTGTGGGATTTGGAGGAAATGCCGTAAAATAAACACTCAAAATGTTTTTTTTAAAAGAAATAAACAAGAGCTGTGCATAAAATCTCATAACTGAAAAAAAAATGTTTTAAAGGGATTTCTGAAGATATCAAAATTTCTTCTCCTATCATTTTCTCCAGGGATGTCACAGTATTATTTTCATGTGCGGAAAGCAATAGACAACATCCTCAGACACCTGGACAAGGAAGTGGGCCGCTGCATGATGATGACCAATGCTCAAATGCTGAACAAGGAGCCTGAGGACATGATCACGTAAGTGCTCACATACGTTCTGTCACTTTATCTATTCTGCCAAAAAATATATTGGTACGACTTACCAGAGGAGTGTTAAATGCACCATTAATAACTCATCCTAAATTGGTTCGACATCATTTATGACAGTGATGGATTAGTTTACAATTGCTGCTTAAACAATGAAGACTAAGATTTTGACTATAAACTTTTCAGAGGAGAAAGGAAGCCAAAGATCGATTTGTTTAGGACATGTGTTGCGGCCATTCCTCGAATCCTCCCTGATGGGATGTCCAAGCCTGAGCTCATAGATCTGCTTTCTCGGTGAGTCACCTTTTTCCAGGAAATCACCTGGTTAGGGGACAACATTTGGATACTGCTATCAATATATATACTGTAGCATTTAAATAATATACCTAACCATAGTATCAGTTATTCAAACTCAGATCTCACATTTTTCCGTTACTCAGATTGACCATCCACATGGATGACGAGCTTCGACTGATAGCCCAGAATTCCTTGCAAAGCTTGTTGGTGGATTTCCCTGACTGGCGTGATGACGTCCTGTTTGGATTCACTAACTTCCTGTTGCGTGAGGTCCAGGACACCCACCAAGGGCTGTTGGATACATCCCTCAAATTACTGCTGCAGCTGCTCACTCAGTGGAGACTGACCCTTGCTACTCCTGGGAAGAGTCATGACAACAATAAAACACACACTGTTGAGGTAATCTTTATGCCTGCAGAGATACTTTTCTAACACATGAGAGAACAACATAATTTTCGACAAGTATTTATTGTCCTAGATGTTCCCCCTTTGTTTGTCCATACGTTTTTTCTTTAATTCAATTTCATTTTTTGCTTTCTTTTATTTCTGTTGTAGATCTCAGGAGTAATAATATGTCATTTTATTTGGGAATTGAGTTTGTCTTGTTTTGCGATGTGTATTTTACAGCTTTTGCAGTCCAGTTCGAGTCTCAAGATCCCTGCGGAACGAGGTCCGCACTCCACTGTGCTGCATGCTGTGGAGGGACTAGCACTTGTACTGCTCTGCTCCTGCCAACTGAGCACCCGCAGACTTACCATCACCATACTGAAAGAGATACGAAGTCTCTTCGTGACCATAGGACAGTCTGAGGTACAAGCAAATAAAGAACAAACTGAGTTGACTGGTTCTCTTGCAGAGATGAATATTTAAGTTATTAATCAAACCTTTATGTTTTGCTGCTTGCAGGATGATGATAAACCAATGATAGAGATTATGGATCAGCTCAGCCCTGTTATCCTGGAAAGTTTGGTCAACGTTGCAGTCTCTGACACAGTAAGTTGATTGTGTGCTGCTCTCTGTGGCTCAAATCCAAAGTTAACCCACACTCTCAAACCAAATACGTGCTTATTTGCTTAAGTTATATTTTCCTTGGACTACTTTGGACCTGCTCCAGATTGATGTTGTTTTAAAATTGAATCACAAGTAGTGCTACTTGTTATGGTACATGGGTCATATTTTTTGCTTTTTGTTTTTTTTTCATGGATGTTTAAACAAAGTGACAAAGCTTAGTAAAGGAGGTGAAAGGGCCCTAATACATCAAACTTTCAAGAAGGACCAATGAGAGGCCTTCTGCTGTGCCTCCTCATGTTGCTATCATCTGGGCTAAACAACTAGCACATAAAAGAAACTGCCATTCTAACTGCCAGAGAGGGCTTGCAGTCTGATACAAAAAAGGGCAAGTCCTCCACTTTGTGAGCATGAAAGGGAACCTGTGGCCATGCATGTGACATTGTATGACAGTATGTTACCGTACCGTACCGTACCGTACCGTCCTCTTCCGCTTATCCGAGGTCGGGTCGCGGGGGCAGCAGCCTAAGCAGGG
>JBBDHI010000009.1:9928040-9947834 GCA_037177115.1 Craterocephalus stercusmuscarum | reverse complement strand
GGGCCGCCCTTAGTCCGGTTCCCTGCCAAAGCAGGGAACGCGCAAACCCCTCCACCACGGTAAGGTGGCGGCCCAGGGAGGGGGACAGTATGTTACATTTAGCCTTTTGTCATTTCTACTGCCTCACTTATTTTGCAATCTGTGTGAAACAACAAATCGGAGGAACCCCTCCCACTGACAGACCTAATGGCCATTCAACATGTTGAACTAGCTTAAAACATAAGAGAGACAGGCATTCATCAAAGTTCCAGGCATGCCTGACAGTCAATTATAGGCTTGGTGTATTGTGGCATATTCCCAAAACTCCTTGTTTGTAGTCCAGGCTTTTATTCCTCTAACATCATCACCAGACAATG
The DNA here is from genome assembly GCA_037177115.1 of Craterocephalus stercusmuscarum. Classification (NCBI taxonomy): domain Eukaryota; kingdom Metazoa; phylum Chordata; class Actinopteri; order Atheriniformes; family Atherinidae; genus Craterocephalus; species Craterocephalus stercusmuscarum. The sequence goes on along the minus strand of JBBDHI010000009.1, from coordinate 9,947,478 downwards.
CACTTATTCAATATGAACTGGTCTGACGAGCAGACAACGTTAGGGCTATTTCAGATCGTTATATAAGATACTGCAGTACTGTAAAATATGAGACAATATTGTCATATTTATTATTATTTCTTACATTTTTTTAAATTATTATTTTTACATTAAATTATTATTTTTTTCTTGTTTTTTTGGAAATTGGGGTTGCATGTTGTACTTATGTGTACTAAATTGTTTGCAGTTGTCAGAGGTCAGAATGCTCCCTGGAGAATCAAATGATTGTCACTTTAGTCTGAATTCAGGCTGTGTTTGTATAACACAGTTGATACTGATTTTAAGTTTGTTTAAGACACATAGCATATGCTCTTCTTCATGACACCATTCTGGAAAGTTTTAGCTTGCCTCTCAGAAAAGCTTTTGATTCTCCAAACAAAGAAAATGCTCTGACTGCTGTCCACTGCAGGTAAGACACTATGATAAGTACTTCATCATCATCCAAACAACAGTGAAAGAGAAAAACACAAAAAGATTATTATAGAGGAAGAAACCAGACTACTGTAGCAATGCAACAGTGCAACATGGCAGGCACTAGGGACAGTCTTAATCTTCTTGTGCATTAGATAAATGGGCAAGTGAAAACTTTGCTTCTTGTGGGAAATCTTATTCGGTTGTGACCTCTGACCTCTACTGTGTCATCGCCTCATTGCAGGCCGCCCTGCCAGCTGGTCACCACGTGGACCTTCAGTGGCTCGTGGAGTGGAATGCACTGCTCGTCAACAGTCACTATGACATCATGAGCCCATCACATGTGTGGATCTTTGCCCAGTCCGTGAAGGACCCCTGGGTGCTCTGTGTATACAGCCTTCTCCGGCAGGACAACCTGCCCAAGCACTGCCCCACAGCTCTCAGCTACGCCTGGCCATACGCCTTTACTCGCCTGCAGATGCTCATGCCTCTTGTAGACCCAAAGTGAGTGTCTTCAGATGTGGCACTCAGCTCAGGAAGGACCTTGACACACTTATTCAATTTTCCTTACGTCCCAGTTTGGTGATCTTGTTTTTGGTATTGCCACAAGATAGCAGTTCCCCGTTGAACTTCTCTAGATCTCATGTTAAAAATAGCAAATTATGTTGAGTAATATTTCCTTTATGTATTATTTACCAGTAATCCCGTGTATGCAAAGAAGACCAGCACCTCTGGCAGTGGGGATAATTATGTACTTCTGTGGAGAAACTACCTAATCCTCTGCTTTGGAGTGGCAAAGCCCAGTATCATGAGCCCTGGCCACCTGAGAGCATCGACACCTGAGATCCCGGCTCCTACGCCTGACAGTGGTGTCGGCTACGATAACAAGGTAGCTGTCCTCTGGTCTTAGTAATTCCCTTTGGGCTTTGTCTCCCAAGGATCAGGTGTTCATAGTGAGCTTGTTGACATTCACACTCAAAGCATTAAATTTCACTGCAATTATTTCACATGAATGGAACAGGAAGCAGATATATTCTTAACTGTGTGGATGCCTATCTTCATGCAGCCCCTGAGTAATTAGTGGTGTTCAGGAGTGGGGCAGACTTTGTGTGACTAAACAATGTGCGTTTAATGTCTCAGGTTATCGGGAGCCCATCTGTGGCTTGGCTTCTGAAGCAGCTGGTCCCACTGATGAGAGCAGAGAGCATCGAGTTGACAGAGTCATTGGTTCTGGGATTTGGCCGCACTAATTCACTCATATTCAGGTATATAAAATATCTAGGAACTGACATCAAAATTTCATTTTACAAGTCGTGATTTCTATCCCAACACCCTTTTGAAATTGTGAAGATCTTTATTGGCTTAGCCAGACTGATTTAATCTGGAGTTTATTTTTGTCTCTTTTGATGAGAGAGTCACTGAAATGGAATTAAGATCCATTATTTTCAGCATAATTAAAGTCTGCAGTGACCTAAATTCGAGGGGATTTGAAGTAAATAGAGCATTTTATCTGAGTGGTGCCTAATCACCATTTACAGTAGCTTCCAAAATGTTTCCTGGTGATCAGATTTTGTTGTTTTCCTTGTAAAATTTTAAAAAGGTACAATTCAGCTATTTACTGTAATATTTTCACTGTCTGTGCACAGGGAGCTTGTGGAGGAGTTACATCCCCTAATGAAAGAGGCATTAGAAAGAAGACCTGAGGTTTGTTGACCATATCTCCAGCACACAACAGAAAAGCAAAACGTCATTAGATTACATTTGTGATAGACTACACATAAAACATTAAGTCTTAATATTTTATCATTTGTAGAATAAGAAGCGACGTGAGCGACGAGACTTGCTGAGGCTGCAGCTACTGCGCATCTTTGAACTGCTGGCTGATGCAGGAGTCATCAGTGACAGGTTAGGGTCCGGAACAGGGCAGAATCACATTTTAGTAACAAAACAACAACAAAGAACCAAAATGTTTCATTGGATTTTCTGTGACATGATGAAATGAGCATCTCTGGATTTATTTTGTCACCCTGCAGTACAAACGGAGCTCTGGAAAGAGACACCCTGGCTCTTGGAGCTCTCTTCCTGGAGTATGTGGATCTAACACGAATGCTTCTGGAAGCTGAGAATGATAAGGATGCAGAGATCCTCAAGGACATCCGAGCTCATTTCAGCGCCATGGTGGCCAATTTTATACAATGTGTACCAGGTAATGCCACCATTAGCTCAACTTTAGTCTTTTCTTGTCAGGTTGTCATTTGTAGTGCTCAGTGGCTCAGATAGATAGCACACAGCCTAGACTCTTGTCATTGAGCTTCATTTGGACATTGCCTCTTGGGAGTGGATCCAAAAATAGAACATCTTAAGGGCAGAGCAATGGAGGGCAATTGATGAGTCATGGTTTACCAAGCGTTTACTAGTCTCCACAAAATGGCTAATGGTCTGTCAAAGGACTTCAGCACTCTTATTATAAGCCAAACTTTAATGTCAGTTGTTATTATGCCTAATTTTTCTGAATCTACATCTTTAAAAAATGTAAACCTTTAGCAGCTTTCTTTTTTTCCTACTCAGTGCACCACAGGCGCTTCCTGTTTCCACAGCAGAGCCTTCGGCATCACCTCTTTATCCTCTTCAGTCAATGGGCTGGCCCTTTCAGCGTCATGTTCACCCCCCTGGACCGCTACAGTGACAGGAATCACCAGATAACAAGATATCAATACTGTGCCCTAAAGGTAGAACTGAGTTATATGTTTAATATGACTGCAGTTTAAACCCATGAAAACATTCACCTGCTCATCCGGTGATGGAGTTAAATGTTATCTTATCATAAAATGAGAAAAACTTTAAAGTAGAGCATTGACTGTGAAGTAAAGTTGAACAGTAAAGAAGTTTGTCATGGTCATTAAAGCTGTTTACATGTAAGCATACTTAACTGACGTTTGTTTTTCCAGGCCATGTCTGCTGTGCTATGCTGTGGACCTGTCTTTGATAACGTTGGCCTCTCTCCAGACGGATACCTCTACAAGTGGCTAGATAACATACTGGCCTGCCAGGATCAGCGGGTCTGTAGCCAGTACTTCACCCCTATGGTGCTTTTAAACAAAGAGCTGACCCGTATCATTGCATGCTTGGGCCCATTTTCAAACGGTTAGCTCGAGCCTTTGCTAACTGCTCGCCATTATTTTAAAGTGTACTGGCAAGTTCCGGGTAAATACATTTGTTTGACATTATCACTGTCATACGTTATTTAATAAATTCCTCCTTTGCTAAATTCATTACACAGCTTGAGCAGAGGCAACAGGGCATGTTGCCATGAAGTGTGATACTTTCAGTGTGATTAAAGTTGAGCTACTGAAATCATTATACTACATCTTTAAAACATTGTACTTGGCCTAAAAAAAGGACAGAAATACAAGGGTGTCTGTGTTGTGGTGTGCTTCTGGCTCAGGTCCATCAGCTTGGCTGTGAAGTTGTTATCCTACTTCTGGAGCTCAATAACGACCAGGTCAACCTATTCAACTGGGCTGTGGACCGTTGCTACACAGGCTCCTACCAGCTCGCCTCAGGGTGCTTCAAAGCCATCGCCACAGTCTGCGGCAGCAGGTACAAAATCTTTTAACCCCGGTGCATGTCTCTTTGCCTCATCCCTATTTCTTGTCCAAGTGATGAAGCCATGGGCTAATTAGCTAAAGTCTCTAAGTGTTTCTCATCTAATCCACTTTAAGGGCTTACGCTTCGATCTCACTGTTTGAAGTCCACCTCTTCACCTCTAAGAAACACTTAACTCAAACACAATGTGAAACGCTCATGTTCTTGTTATTGGCACTTATACATATTTTCTGTCTTCACCAGGAAAAACTACCCATGTGATATTGTGACATTGCTGAATTTGGTGCTTTTCAAGGCATCAGACAGCAACAGAGAAATCTATGAGATTTCAATGCAGCTAATGCAGGTGAGAAACACATGTTTAGTTTTTGGGGTGGTTTGGTTTGGGAACATACAGTATAATGTGTTGCATCATGGCCAGTCCTCTCTGAGCAACAGCCAATATTTCTGGGATTCCATTATGACCAGCAGATGACAGATATCACAGTCAATTGGTTTTGTGCAATCATAGATTGAATAGGAAAACCATAAATAGTTGATAGCCAATGGATTTCTGGTTCTATTTTGACCAGTATGTTCCACATCTTTTGCTATCCACAGTGTCTCTGTACATGCTGTTTATGTTCATGGGCAACCATTGGGGCTACAAACCTTAAATCTTAAACTTTTGTCTTAATTGCAAACATATGTTATATAATTGACTTGAATCACTCTTTTGTTTATCTTTTTAACAGATTCTTGAGGCTAAGTTATTCCTGTACTCAAAGAAAATAGCAGAGCAGAAACCCAGCTGTATCCTGTACGGCACCCATGGTCCACTACCACCCCTTTATAGTGTATCCATGCCTCAACTCTCCAGTCAGTTGGCCAGGATGTACCCTGAACTGACACTTCCTCTATTTTCAGGTAACTGTTTCATATTGGACACTTCTACTGACCAGAGTAACGATGGAGCATAGACTGCAAAGAAACACCACATATTAAAATCAACACACATGCTAACTGGGATTAAAAGCCAAGTTACAGTCAAACTATGCATGCTTTAAGTTCTCCATTTGATCAACACACAGACAGCAGTGTCCACTGATGTTATTCTGATGTCAGTATTATGTTTCTCCCTCCAGAGGTAAGCCAAAGGTTTCCTACCACTCATACCAATGGGAGACAGATCATGTTAACCTATCTTCTGCCGTGGCTCGGTAACATTGAGCTGGTGGATAGTGGCCTGCTACTTCCAGTCCTCACTCCGTCCACCCCGAGCTATGCCTCCTGCAGCCAGATGACCAACACAGATTCATCACGACACCTGAAAGGGACTGGCTGGGGGTCCTTACAAGCCACATCTATGGTTCTCAATAACCTCATGTTCATGACAGCGAAGGTAAGGTGCTTTGGAGGAAATAAGATACAAAGATGTGAGTCTAACTTGAGATCAGTGATGCTCACATGCAGGTTTTTGACTGCTCTGACTAGTATGGAGACGATCTACCTGGATCAGAAATGGAAAACGCCTGGAATGCGTTAGTCAGCAATGAGAAGTGGAGCAACAACCTGAGAACCGCGCTGCAGTACCTCATTAGCTTATGTGGCGTTAGCAGTGACACCACTCTCCTCCCATATGTAAGACATTTAGGCCTGCTGGAAAATACTGTGAAACATTTTTCCTGTTCAGTTTCTCAAAAATAGTTTGTGGTATATTTTTGTTCAGATCAAGAAAGTAGTCATCTACCTCTGCCGAAACAACACCATACAAACGATGGAAGAGCTTATATTTGAGCTACAACAAACAGATCCAGTCAACCCTGTGGTCCAGCACTGCGACAGCCCTCCTTTCTATCGCTTCACTGCAACAAGCAAAGCCTCTACAGCAGCTTCGGGTATATTTCATCAAATTCATCCTTCCTGGGGAGCCCTGGACTGAGTCTAGCTACAATTGCTATAAACGAGCTGGTTAGCGATCCTTAAGCATATTTATTAAACATATGTATGGTTATGGTTCATTTTTAGGCACAACATCGAGCAGCAACACAGTTGTGGCAGGCCAGGAGAGCTTTCCAGACACAGATGATACCAAGACCCTTAAAGAGAATGAGGAGAGGTACAGTATAAAATATTATTTTTTTAATTTTGGGATTCAAGTGATTACAGCATTAGAAAATGCAAAATAATTTTTTTTTTCTGATGTCAGGCTAAGTCATATAATACGAGCACACAACCGCCTGGAATCCAGGTACAGCAACAGTTCAGGAGGATCTTACGATGAGGAGAAGAGTAAGTATTTTTCTATTTCTATTTTTTATTTTTTGTAAACGCTTTAAAAATGGTGTTACTATGGTTTTTGTGGGTACAAAATACTTGTATTGTGTGGTAAGATGGTTAGAGCCTGCAGCCATTGATAATGCATGAGCAGTGTGAAGAAAGGCCTGCAGCATTTAGAGAGCTTCTGTGAGAACTGGCACTTAAACACAAGCAGTTGAGCCCAGGGCCCCTGCTGACCCCAAAACAGCTTTGTTTGGCTGATCTGTTCCTAATGTGAGTAAAAATAAGCCCACAATAAAACAACTACTGAAATATTCTCTCAAGCTGTGCTTTGAGATTAAAATGATCTTTGGTCCTTTTATGGTGTAATTTAACAATTTAAGTGCATCTCTCTGCAGTGGATTTTCCCGCGTACAAATGGTGTTTGATTTGTTAAAACAATGGTCTATAACCTCACAGGTGAACCTCTTCCACCTTATGCTGATTGGTTAATGGTTGTCATTGAGACCAATCAGCCCCAACCTCTGCCCATGCCGCTCAGCGGAGGATGTTGGGCTCCACTGGTGGACTTTTTACCAGAAACCATCACTCCCAGAGGACCACTGCACAGGTTTGATGGCTGCATGTAAAACATGCTTTATCTGTTACTCCCAAAAGAGTTTCTTTTGATGCTTTCTTTTACAATAATAATCTGTTACAATTCATTTTGATTATTTCAAATCTGTCTTAAAACACATCTTTGATTGCAGAAAGACGTTTTACAGATGTGTTTGTTTGATGCAGGTGTAATATTGCAGTCATCTTCATGACAGAGATGGTAGTGGACCACAGTGTGAGAGAGGACTGGAGCATGCATCTGCCTTTACTCCTACACGCTCTGTTTTTAGGTAAAGTCACTGCAGAATCAGCCATAACATAACCACACATAACAATGTGTCAAATATGATGCATTGCTGCTTCGTTTTTTGATATTAAGTCTACAAAGGAGTTTGCTGTCTTTATTCATTAACTAGTTATAAAAGAGTCGATTCACACAAACTGATACTAACTGATCATATTGTGTTGTTTACTTCAGGCATGGATCACTATCGTCCAGAAGTGTTTGAGCACAGCAAGCGTCTCCTCCTCCACCTGCTCATCACATTGTCCTGCAACAACAACTTTCAGACCGTTGCATCAGTTTTGCTGCAGACGCGTGAGATCAATGTCACCAAGACGCTCACCTGTAAACCAAGCTTGCAGCCAGAGGACTCACCTTCAGGTAGAAACATTGTCTTTTTCTAACAACCGGAATCAATTTGTTAGTGTGGTCTGAGTCCAGCTGACAAAGCAACTTGGCATTTGATACATGATTCGTCTCTCTGACTGATATGAACTTGAATGTCAGAGGCAGATGGTTAACATTCCTTTAAGACAATAGATATGCTTCTTATCTGGGAAGAAAATATTTGGAAGCTGTGCCAAAAGCAATATTGAGCAGAGAGGACATCAAAGGTCGTGATTAAAGCATTCCTGCTATTTTTATCCTCTTTCCCAAATTGGGACCATCTGCTCAGGCCTAGATAGGCAGCTGGTAAACTGTTTTGCAAATGTCTAGACATTGTGAAACATCCAAAGTTTTCTTTGTCCAGTTGACCATTCACTTTTAAAACAATGATAAATAACATACACAAGCTTTGCTTCCATTGAAATCCAATGAAAACAAGCTTGTGGTGTTTTCTCTGAAATGTTTGCAAAAAGAATCCAATTTTAGGGAACAGCAGTGTGATTACATTAGCAGCAGGTTGCTACTTAAATTTGACAGCTTTACCACATTAAGTAAATTCAGTCAGTAGATGAAAATTTATTGGATTCACATTTCAGGAGATGTTAAGCGGAGGTCAAGCGTTCTTTTTGCTTGGACTGCCGATCTAGCCGCAAGTTGTAGGGAAAACAAACAGTACAAACAACAAAAGTGTTTGTGAACACACACTTCTGTTCCTCTGTTTTGCTCAGGAGGTTTTGACTTCCTGCGGGAGTGCCAGGCATCTCCTGTGCCAGACTCTGGTCTGAGCTCTTCCTCTACGTCATCCAGTTTGAGTCTGGGGGGCAGCAGCAACAACCTTCCTGAGATTACACAGGAGATGGAAGAGCTGGTGGGATCCAGTAAAATGAATGAGAAGGCAAATAAACTCATTGAGTTTTTAACCACAAGGTATGGATGTTAATCGGCATTTCTACCTGATATTTTACTTAATAAAGTAGAAAGAACATTTATACATAGCAGTCAGAAATAGCCCTTTGACACATTATTGCCTAGTATAAATTTTCTTGAAGCAGGCTTCCACCCAGTGGTGATGCATGTGTAGTACATGTAAAGGAGTTTAATATCTTTGCAGGATAAATATAGAAGACATTAATTGCATGATAATGACTGACTGAAATAAAAATGTCAATATGCAATTGAATTTTTCACATTTATGTAAAATGGTTTCTGCATCAAACAATGCTTAGTTTGATCAATTGAAGTTCAGCATCACCTTAGTTTGATACTCAATGCTTAGAATGATTATCAAGTTAAGATTAGTTCATACTAAAACATGTTAGTGAATAAGAAGTGGTTGTTTTACAGGCCATATGGATCACTGTGGTGCCATGAAGACATTTCCCCAAAGAACCAAATTTCAAAAAGCACCGGACAGCTGACAAATTTCCTAAGACATGTGGTATCTGTATTTAAAGAGTCCAAGTCAGGTAGTCCCTGAGTAAATGCTTATCAGTAATTATGAGTTAATTATACAAGAGAACATTGCTTTTAGCTCGTAGTAACTATAATGTATCTCTCTTGGATAGAATTTCTCTTGGAGCAGCATCTCAGTGAGATTGCTCTGCAGACAGCTTTGTGCAGTTCATCCCGTCACTACGCCGGCCGATCCTTCCAGGTGTTCCGAGCCCTTCGTCAACCCATCTCTGCTCATGCCGTGTCCGATCTGCTCTCAAGGCTGGTGGAAGTCATTGGTGAGCATGGAGAAGAAGTACAGGTCAGTTTTCTATGAGTTCATGTGGTTGTGCTATTGACTGAACGATATGTTGAACTCATTAATTTAAGGTCTAATCTGGTCTTTATTGCATCTATCTTGCAATTAAATGCCCATCAGCAATGGAAAATAACTGTTGTTCTTTTTCCCTTTAACAAACAAATAGAAAAAGCATGAACAGGTTCTAGATAATTAAATGATTGATAAAATGACACTTGGAATTCCTCATGTCGTCCCTTATAGGGCTATGTGATGGAAGTATTACTCACTCTGGAGTCTGTGGTGGATAATCTAGCCGAATGTCTCAAGAACAACGATCTCATGGCAATCTTGACAAGGTTTGTGTCTCCTCTGTTGGTGCTTATCTTTCAAGATGGAACTGAGTGATAAAACACGCTCTAACTTTGTTGAATTACAGAGCCTCGTCTCCAGATTTCCTCACCAGTTTTAAGCAGCTGTCCAACAGGAAGAGCACAGGACAGCTTAATCTAAGAAGAGAGGAGAGGAACAGGCATCAGAGGAGCTCTTCTGTCCCCAAAAAGTTTGGCGAGGCTGACAGGTTGTCTGATCCACCTCGTAGTGCCACGCTGGACCGTATCCAAGCCTGTGAACAGCAGGTTTTGTTAGCGAAGATCCGCTGCTCATCTTCATCTAAAGACACGGTCGCTGACCCAACGAGCATCAACCATCCCAGCAACCTGCTGGCCACCATCTTCTGGGTGGCAGTGTCACTCATGGAGTCAGACTTTGAGTTTGAGTATCAGATGTCTTTAAGGCTCTTGAATAAGCTGCTGGCCAACATGTCGCTGGACAAACAGGAGAACAGAGAGAAGCTGGAGAAGCTGCAGAGCCAGTTAAAATGGAACAGCTTCACTGGACTGCAGCAGCTTCTGTTGAAAGGCTTCACATCCATGTCCACCACTGACCTCACGCTCCAGCTCTTCTGCCAGCTCACACCTGTGTCACGAGTGCCTGTAGTGGACACATCACAAGCCATAGGTAGGACACCTTGGAAAATATTTATGCAAATGTATCTGCACGGAAACTTGATTTAAAGTAATGTAGGTACAGTAATATGTGTGTTTCATCTTTTAGGTTTTCCCCTGAATGTTCTCTGTTTGCTCCCGCATCTTGTGCAGAACTTTGATGCACCAACGCAGTTTTGTCAAGATGTTGCTGAGAAGATAGCCCAGGTCTGGTTACGCTAATGTTTCACCTCTCATTTGAATGAATTATATTGTCTAAATTACATTTACTGCTGTTTTCTGTGTAGGTATGCCTTGAGGAGAAGAATGCCAAGCTCTCCAACCTCGCTCATGTTATGACTCTGTATAAAACACACTCCTACACACGAGACTGCTTCTCCTGGGTCAATGTGGTTTGTCGATATCTCCATGAAGCTTTCGCAGACATCACCCTTAGCCTGGTGACTTACATGGCAGAGGTTTGTGCAGCTTATCTCCCTTTATTTATTCATTTTTGCGACATTCCTTGTGTTTTTTAATTGCTAAATAAACTGTTATTGTTTAACTGGTGTAACAGCTACTGGAGAAGGGCCTTCCCAGTATGCAGCAGACACTCTTGCAAATCATCTATAGCCTTCTGAGTCACATGGACCTGAGTTTAATTCAAGCGAAACCTTTTAACATGGAGGTGCTGAAGACGATTGAGAAGTTTGTCCAGGTGAGTTTAAACTTTAGACAGCATAATGCAGAGTTCACTGGTGATTTTAGGATGAATGAGAACTGAGTTTTAAATTAAGAAAGATTTGGATGACTTGCATCTGCTGAGATAATTGGAAATCTTCTGTATAATGGCTCTACATAAAACTTTATGTTGTTTCTGTTCTGTGAGAGCTCATGCACAAAATGAGGGAAAAAACAGTCTTATGTCAGAACAGTGGATTTGTAGGCACGCCCAGACTATAAACAGTTTGCCTCAGGCTGGGCCTCTGCTTATTTTCATAATGTATCCATTTTCCTCTTGCACCTCTCGATCCAAAAATAGAGCCACATAAAATCCCCCCAAAGGGCAATTGTGGTTGTTGTCTTTTTTTTTAGTTTATACTCAAGTTGGTTTCTGTTTGCATGTGCAGGTGAAATGATGTGTTTGTGTGTGTTCGTTGTAGTCTGCCCACTGGAGAGAAGCACTGAATATCCTGAAGTTGGTGGTCTCTCGATCAGCCAGCTTGGTGCAGCCTTCACTCACACAGAGTGACCTCTCCTACGAGGACATCAGCCATATCTGGGACCGCTCCTCCAAGGCCTTGCCTGGGAAAACGCTGGATTTTCACTTTGACATATCCGAGGCAAGACACTCTTTCTCTTACTTTTCTTTTTAATGCCTCTCTAGCCTATGGAAAGGTTAATGCTTCAGTGTTTGGCTCTGTATTTGTTCCTTTATTTTCCAGGGTGTGGTGCTTATTGAAGCTGTTTGGAAAGGAAATATTTTTTCCCCTGCCTTATTGGTGAAATTTCTTTTTTGACCCAACCCCATGAGATTAGATTTAAAACTAGAAAAGCAAACACAATTAGCCAAGAAGAACAGAGCTGGAAAGTGATGTAAAAGATACTGTACAAGCAGAGCTGTGTGTGTGTGTGTTGGGGGGGGGGGGGCTATCTGGGTAACTTATGAATTGCAGGAAATGATGCAAGTCCTTGCTGCTCTTTTTGTGTGAATGAGTGAGTTCTCGTGGATGTGAGTGCCAGCAGTGTGGTTGACAGTCCTCTCTTGAAAAACACAGCAAGAACCACTGATATTTAGAGTGTTTTGATATTTGTAGGCTAAAGGATAAAGCAGTCATTCCTTTTTTTAAATGCTCAACATTATTGGAGTGCTAAATTTAATAAAGGATTGCAGCCACCGATATAGAAAAATCAATCCTTATCTTGAAGCACTGATCTGTGAACAAACGCCCTGGACCTCCAGACAATGCAGGAGCTGCCGTGGAGCTTAAGGAGAAAAGGACTTTCACTTCTTCATATTTTTCCAAAGTCATGACAGTTTTTGTCATCACATTTTAAATTTTTTTGCTTTTAGACACCAGTGATTGGTCGTCGATATGATGATCTTCAGCGTTCTCCAGGCCACGATGTGAAGAGTACAACCACGGTAGCGACTCGTAGCACCTCCTCCACCTCGTCTGGATCCACCTCAAACAACGTCCTGGTGCCAGTCAGCTGGAAGAGGCCTCAGTCTTCACAGGTTAGAACTATGTCGATTCCTTTGTAGGACAACATCTAGGATCATTTGGGTTGTTCAAAGATTTGTAGATGTCATTAATCAGATTCAGATGTTGATATATTTCATGCCATAAAAAAAATAAACTTTTTTTTTTTTTTGAAACATTTCCCTCTATGTTCTGCAGAAAAGAACACGGGAAAAACTGGTGAATGTTTTGTCTTTGTGTGGACAAGAAGTGGGACTCACAAAAAATCCTTCGGTAAGATGAATGAAGCTTTAATTCTCAACAACTTGTGTGTCCTTCATTCAAAAATGACCTTTAAACATGTCCTTTTCCTCTCTGTGTGTAGGTGATCTTCTCCAGTTGTGGGGACCTGGACCTCATGGAGCATCAACCCAGCCTTGTGTCCTCTGATGAAGGGACCCGGGAACTGGACAACATGGATGACACCACCTCAGAGCAGCAGTTCAGAGTCTTTAGAGACTTTGACTTCCTGGATGTGGAACTCGAGGATGGAGAGGTGAGTTTTTATACATGATGAGCAAATTTATTTCTCCCTGAAGGCAGTTTTTGTGTTGTGTGGGGTCAGGCTTTGTGTAATGGAGTTTCTGTCTCTTTTTTTCTGTCTATGCTATCTAGGAGCTGCAGGTAAGTTTAGCCGTACTACATTTTTATTTGATGTGCTCTCTGATTAAGTGTTTGCTTTTGCAGATAATTTAGCTGCCACTCAAAGAGTAGGAAATGTGTGCGCATGTTGTGTAGTTTACAAAAATGGCTGACATGTTTAGGTTGCCCTGTGATGAGGCGTATTCCCTCCAACAACTGCTCAACTATAATTCGCTTCATACTGTAATAGTCAGTCTCATAAACAGTCATGACTAAAAAGCATCTTATCATAATGTAATTTCAATGATTAATATATTTTTCTAATTGGACGTCCTTAGATCTTAAAGTAGATTTAATCATGTTTTGATCATTTTACCTTGTTGTTTAGTTATTTTTGTGTTTACTATTTCAGATAATTGATTGGATCGAAGTGTTTTTAGTTCAGAAATTGTTACTACTTTAGGGGAAAAAAAAATTAATAAAAACCTTTTAGAGGAACTTAATTTGGGTAAAAAAATATTTGTTTTAAAATTCAATTAAATTATCACAAGTTTGATGGCCAGAGAAGTTTGAAGAAAGAAGTTCAGACAAGTTGCTGTCTTTGCATTTAAAAAGGGACATTATTTAAGTTTTTAGAGAAACACAAGGGCTAAAGTCAAAGCTTGTGCTGTCCAATCATTGTAGGCTTTAGTCGCCACAGGAAGTCTCCCTTGTTTGACCTGGTGACAGGGAGCTTTTATGGAATGAGGAAGTTGGCTGACAACTTCAGAGTCGTGTCAACATGAAAAGTCTCCCTGCATTTTAAACAGAAGACGGGGCAGTCAAACCTAAAGGATTATAGCCTGTAAATATTTTGAAATCCAATGAGGAAGCTCTCTGCCATTTTCAGAGTGTAGTTGCTATTTTGGCTGTAGTTTCAGTAAAGTCTGTAGGAGAGAGCAATGGGCTCCTGACCTCCCCACTTGTTTGATTATTGGCTATGATGGGAAAACTTAGCAGGAGCACCTCCCTCTCTGTATTTGCACCGCTTGTTTGTGTGTGTGTTTGCATGTATTTGTGTTAAAGACGAGATTTACTCTGGGCCACATATTGGAACTCTGGAATTGAAGGTCTTTTTACCCTTGCAGGGAGAAACTATGGACAACTTTAACTGGGGTGTGCGCCGGCGCTCTATGGATAGTCTGGACCAAAGTGACCTGCAGCCCCTAGAGGAGAGTCAGCTGTCCAGCAGCATGCCCAGCCTCAGCAAGATCGCCCATGAAGACTCAGATGAGTCATCTGAAGAGGATTCCCTGACTGCCAGCCAGATACTCTCCCACTCACAGCTTGTAAGTTTATGAAATTGCATACCAGTTGTTTAGGGTCTTAACTTATGAGAGTACAAGGTCCTCAAACAGCATTAGTCTAAGTTTGGACAAAAAAGTGTTGGCAGATGGAAGTGCCATATGTCTGCACCAGCTGTCATTCCACTCCTGTCTTGTCTCTGACACATCAGCCACTCTACCACTGGCGCTTGCCAGAGTGCTGAGGATTTAGTAGGCTTATAATCTGGTGTTTTTTTTTATTTGTGCATTTTATTTTTTATTCCAAAACATTTTTGTTTTTCTTTTCAGATTGTCAGCCTCTCTCCAACAGCAGAGATGAGTAGTATGGACACCTCATCTGCCTTTTTTGATACAACTTCAGCAGATTCAACTCCTCTGAGCACCAAAAATCCAAGTTTCGAGGTCCAACTGCCAGAGGACTCGAAGCAGCGGGTGAATAAGGGATTCAGAGTGTCTGATATTCTGGGAGCATCTAACTCCTATCGTAATTCCATACTGGAATTATTTACTAACTTTGCTAAATAACTGCTATTCTGTTGCATTGTCTATTTTGTAATGTCTTGAATGCTAAATGTGCTTTGGGCTTGGTGTAGGTCGAATATTATTACTTTCTTCTATTTTATTTTTTTTTTACATTTACTCCTTTCAGAGTAGAGCATGCGCCAGTTTTCTTATTTATTTAGTTATTGCATGAAGTAAAACATAAAAGCAGGCAACCTATAATAGTTTGGGCTGCAAGCTAGTCTGTGCTTTTCTTTAATTGTGGCAGAGGTTGTATGGGGATGTGAAAGGGGTCGTAGCCAGCTTTGTTTGTCTGTTCAAGGCAATGTGTATACCAATTGCTTGTGTGTGGGTGGTGCTAAACAACAACTAAAACTCTTGGCATGTGGGAAGTCAAGAAAGGTTTACACATTGCCTGACCCAAACCACGAGTGTGCAGAGCCACAGTGCTGGCCAAGTTAAAGAATTTAATAAGCCATTGGCCCAATTTACGCACACTAAATTGATCAAATAAAAGAAAACACCACAAGGATTGCCCATAGGGTCCCAGTGCAAGGTTAGTGTGTCTGTTTTATCCACAAAATGATCTATTCAATAATGAAGAATAACAGAGGGAATAATGGGAAGAAATGCATGCTAGTTTGTGGTTCTTGTTCATTTTATTATTTAGTGAGGATCTTTTTTTTTAATTTCTCCAGCATGAGGAGTCCCAAGAAGAGGATGACACAAATGTCCATGAAGAGGAGCTGTCTCTCTCCATCACTGAGCTGCCTGCTGATTATCCCTACAGTGACAGTTTGACAATGGACACCGTTTACAGTGATTACAAAGCAGAGCTGGACCTTGACAGTTGCTTGCCCAGGTACTTATTCACAACTTCACATCTACATATAATGGATTCACATAAAAGTTCATCTCAGCATGCTTTTTTGGCTATTTAGTCTTGCTGAGGAAGAGAGGGACGACATGCTGGATTCACGCTCCTCACCGCCACCGTCACCCTTCTTCTCTGCCATTCTGGCGGCTTTCCAACCGGCAGTTTGCGATGATGCAGAGGAGGCCTGGCGAAGCCACATCAACCAGCTTGTGTCTGATTCAGATGGCTCCTGTGCAGTTTACACTTTTCAAGTGTTTTCTTCACTTTTCCAGGTGAGATTTGCCATCAAACATTTTCTTTTATTGCAAAGCCTTTTTACATGATTGCTAAATAAAGACACTTGATTAACTCTGAATCCATTCAGCCAAGTTTTAACTGTGTGTCTGTAGCAGTCTAAATCATTTAGCTATAGAAAGTTAACAGGATTAGTTATCTGGCAGATAGACCCCCAGAGAAAAGGTCTGTTAATTACAAAAAAAAAGGAAAATCCATGGATCCTGTCAGTGTGAAAATCTTCTGAGGCTCATTAATCAGATGACGTTCACTTCACTGACCAAAGCTGACAGCAATTCGTTTCTGAAAATTTGCAATATTAAAGAATGCTAATAACCTTCAAGATATGGAAATGATGTTGACATCGTGACACCCAGCATGTTTCTTTGTTTGCAGAGTATCCAGACCAAATTCTGTTCCTTGACCTGTGATGCAGTGACTTACCTCGGTGATAATTTGAAAGGATTAGGATCAAAGTTTCTGAGGTCTTCTCAGATGCTGACATCATGCTCCGAGTGTCCAACGCTTTTCATTGATGCTGACACAGTAAGGAACGGTTTCTAAGAAAATGCTGTTTTTAATTATTATGGTATATTATGGCTCATTGAAAATGACAAAAATAAAACCGTTTCTGCAGATAATGTCTTATGGACTCCTGGAAAAAATGAAATTCAGTGTTTTGGAACTTCAAGAATATCTTGACACTTACAACAACCGAAAGGAGGCAGCTGTCACGGTAACAGGATGAGATATTGTTTTTTCCAATTGGGATGTCACCTGTATTGGTTTGTTGTTTGGGCTGTGATTGAGCTGTATCTGTCACTCACAGTGGTTGAACAACTGTAAGGCCACTTTTCCTAAGAGTCCTGGAGGCACAGTGATAACATGTCAACCAGCGGAGCATGAGGAAAAGGTAAAACATTATGCTTTGGGGGATTTGTGCAGTAACTGACATGCTGTCCAATCAGCTGAAGGATAATATTAAACAGATTTTTGCCTGTTTTATTCAGACAGTGTGCGAGCCAATAGTTGTTAAATCTGTACTTGTTACAATAGTAATTTAATATACTAAGGTTTCCACTTCATCTGTACTTTCTGCATTACGGTTACTGTGTGATACTGTAGCTCTGTGAGTGTTATCTCTTAATTTCTCTGTTTCTGTCAACATCGAGTTAGTGCATGTCAAAGATTGTTTAGCTCATATTTTGTGTGCATTGTGGTCACTTTCAGCTCTGCTGGGCATGGGGGCAGGTTTTTTTCATGATACAATATATCCACCCGTAAACAATGACACTTGCTTCAGATCTGAGGAAAATATAACAAAAAATGTTTTGCTGTTGAAAAATGTTGAACTAGCCAAAACATTTTTGATGAAGTGAGCGCATTTGTGTTTATTTTTTGGGGGGATTAGTTTGCTTGGCTTTTCACATTTTCTTTCACAGAAACTGACAGCCTTGTTTTAGTTGTAATTTATACATATGCTAATAATCACTTTCTTCCGTAGTGCATGCCAGTTACATAACCTGTTCTAATATTTTTCATCCACTTCTGAAGAAAAATCCCAAGTAACTGCATGCTCTTGATTCTCTGTTCTTCTTTGCTTCTTTTCTGCTTTGTAACACACATGCTTGGTAGCAAATGGAATCTCTGGCTGTAAGTTTGATATGGCTTGTTTCTTTTCTCCTTTCACTTAAAAGCCAGCTTTCTAATTACTGTCATGTCATCTTCAGATAAATGATTACTTTACAGATTATTAAATCCGCTGATATGTACAGTCATTTTGTGTTGGAGTAAATGAATAACTCTGGAACTTTGCTCTTACTTGTAGCAACTGGAGCTCTGTCAAAGACTCTACAAACTCCACTTTCAGTTGCTGCTACTTTTTCAGTCCTACTGTAAGCTTATTGAACAGGTCTATGCAATAAGTTCTATGCCAGAGGTAGGTCAAACTGCATTTTATTGTCTATTTTTGAGGCTGTGATACCTCTGTTTAATCCAGCTCAATGTTTATTACCACTAATCTCTATCAAACTTTAGCTCACAAATATGTCCAGCGGGTTAAATGAGCTGATGGGTAACCTGAGGGTAGCAGCGGCCTCAGTGACGAATGAAGAGGTTGCAGGCTGTCAGAGCTCCTGCTCTGAGCCCATCTTCAGCTCCTCTGAAGCAGCTGTGCAGGCCATCCTCGACGGTCTGAAGAACAATGAGTTTCCAACAGCTATTCGTTACATTCGTGACTGCAGGTGCAAAGACCACGTTCTTCTTTCCATTGTAATTACGAGTATATGTTGTGAAATATTACCCTCGTGAATGACTGTCATCATTTTTTGTTTTCAGAACAACATGGCCCAATGACATCTTTGGCAGCCAGTCTGATGATGAGGTCCAAACACTGCTGAACATCTATTTTAGACATCAAACTTTGGGCCAGACAGGAACATTTGCTCTGGTGGGCTCAAAGCAAGACCTCACAGAAATCTCTGTTAAGCTGATGGAACTTAATGGAGAGACTCGGGACATGATCCGACAAGCCCAGGGCTACAGAGCAATCACAGCTTTCCTTCCAGACTCCAGGGTTTCAGGCTCAACTCTCTGATGGTGGTCTAGCAGTGTGGGGCACATTTGACTGCACAGCACCAACCATCGTTTCCTGTCTGAGGCAGCTGCTATCATTTAAGTTACCAACAAGAACTCAGCACTCTCCTGGGAATAACCAAAACCGTATTTCCTCTTTTTTTTAGGTGTGCATCAGAATGTCATGAATTTAGATCTTCAAATGTGCAGCAAGACATGTTTTTACTCTTAGTGACTTTGCTGTTATAACAAAGTTAGGCTTTTCTTGCACCAATATGAGAAACCGTCATAATGCGACCACTTGCTACTGACTGTCCCATTTAACAAACAGCATACCAAAGCTAAGTGATTCTCTGCCAGTTGGGTTGTTTTTATCATTAAGGGGAAATGTGCAATTCTTCACTGAAGTGGAAGACTTTTTCTGTCTCCGGAAAGAATGTATTTGAATATCATAGCATTGGAAAACACTGTTAGTTCAGAAAAAGGGAGGGGTTGTTGCTTGTTAAAGTAGTGTGTTCTTTGTGTGTGTTTGTGTGAGATAAGTGGTGAGTGTGCTTGAATGTGTGATTTAAGTTATGAAGACCATCATAGATGGAATTATTGATTCTGATGTGCATGAGTGGTTCATGTTAAACTACTCGGGCATCTTGCGAATCTACTGTAATGTCTCATACCTACAGGTTTCTGTGGGTTATCTGTTACTTAAAACATCTTACTGTACCTTTAAACTGTGCAGCTTTTTGCAAATAGGTAAATTATTTATATT
>JBBDHI010000009.1:9864402-9880267 GCA_037177115.1 Craterocephalus stercusmuscarum | reverse complement strand
AAGGCCTTTGCTAAACATGCTGCCAAATGCCGCATTCTCACAAGAACAGGAAAAATTGGCAGAAATTACACAAATCAGCTTTTTTTTTTGTAAACACTGACATGATTATATGTAAAAAGCATCTATGGGCTTCGGTCAGGCCAGTCGTGTGGGTTTTTTTGTTAAAACATGATGATTAGAGACACCAGGTCTGTCTTGGGTTATGTTTACTCTGGAAGTTGCCAGGTGCAGTTGGACGTTATCACATTTGAAGAAACCCTCTGTGGTTGAATAAGATGATAAACCTCTGTACAGTTGTGAAAATGTCATAGTTTGCATTTCCATGTTCACTGTCCAATGTGTTTATTAAAGGGGTGAGCGAGATGTTAACCACCACCAACCAGAGAGATCTTCTGCTCTGATGAATGGTGTAAAACACTGTAAATCACCAACTGTAGAAGCAGTCAGATTCTTCTGTGCAGTGATGTCACCACTTTGTGTGTGAAACAGATCCAGACTTGAACAGCTCAGCCTGAGACAGATGTTGAGTTTAGTTTCCCCGCATACTCCTGGCTGGATGGCATGTAATCAGAGCTGTTTAAGGCTGGATTTAGAAACTTCACACTGCATGAAAAACTGATAGGTGAAAAGTCAGTGAAAAGAGGGAGCTGCAAAAAAACGTGTGTGTGTGTATCATTTTGTTGCGTCTGTGGAGCTGATATTGTCTCAGTGTTTTTAGATGTATCACAAGCCACTTATATTTGATTTCTGTTTATTTTAGGTTACCTGGTTCCTAGTTTCCTGGGCAAGAAAAGATGGCCATCCGATACATGAAGCTGAAGTATCTGTGGATTTACGTTTTGACTTATGAGAAACTATAGAATAAAACTACAATGGAGACTCAAGCTGTGGTGAGTTTGGAGGAACACCCGTCTCGGACACATCTAGGAATGCGCAATTTTGCTCCGTCAACACAAGAGTCACCTATGAAAAATGCTGGTAATTTGGCTAACGGCTCACCAGACGACAGAGAGGATGATGGTATCCCTGAAACCCACATCGGGGCATTAGACACGGAAATACCTGAATCTGAGAAGAGTTTAAGTCATGCTGATTGTTACGATGTGGATTTTTTAAAAACTGTGTGCTGTCAAGAGCCTGAGCAAGTCCACGTGAAAGCATCTCAGGATACAACAGAGCTTGTTGAAGAAAATGTTTCCATAGCATCTACTTCCACCAAGAGCTGCTGTTTGAGCTTCTTACCTCCTGCTGCTGCTACAGAAGTCCAGTCAATCCAGACGGATCATGCTCAGCCTGGTCCCACCCTCAGTGTAAACTCTCCATGTGTTAAACCAGACTTTAAGGAGGCCAAAGCTGCATCAAATGGCTCCATCCTCAATCTGGATTCCACTTCCAGCCCTGCGGTCTCTTCTGACCCGGGTCAGGGAATCCTGGATCTACCACCCATTGTGAAGCAAAGACAGAGCACCATTACCTTTTCAGGGCACACCTGCCACTCTAACGTCAGCAGAGGTGTTTTTGAGAACGAAAGCTCTGATGGTGGAGAATCGCCACAAGATTGGGAGAAAGAAGAGGAAAATGATGACACCAAAGATGTTTTCCTGGAGCTGCCTCACAATCAAGATCTTGTGAGTCAAAGAGAAAGAATCACAAGCAAAGACAAACAGAAGAGGGAAGGTTGTTTGGGTGCAGAAGCAGAAACCGATCACACATGCAGCAGCTGTGGATATGAGGCAGAGGGGGAAACCAGCAGTAGGGAGGTAGGCGTTTTTATTTGACAATATAAGTTCCCAAAAAATTATTTACTTACTTATTATTTCCTATGTGATAAATCTGTAAAAGCTGCATTACAGGAATGGAATTTTTTAAACATCATTTTTTGCTTTGAATGAGAGTAAAGCTGAAATAGGTTTTTGCAGTTTTGATAATTTTTTTTGTCTCATGACAAATGTTTTCACCATCCATCCAAACATGAATGATTTAATATATAATTCAGAAAAAACATTAAGTCTCTAAATAATTTGCAAATGAGCAGTGGTTTCTGCTCTGCTAATAATAATCTCGGATCAGCTCTAATAAATTGCTCTACAGAGCAAATGGAAGTTTGATTTTAACCTTAGCTTAGACATGAAATGACCAATTCCAAGGCTAAAATTATTAAATGTCTCGTGTCAAGCATAGGAGGAAAACAACATGTGAGTTAACTCTGTTACTCTGTAACCCCACAGTTACTCCTGAAAGTTTTGAAACGGCCACTGGTGACTGTACACATAATGAATTCCCAGTATGTAACACCAGAAAAAGCACTTATACGCTCTGTAACAAAAGTACAAGAAAGTCAACCTCCTGTGACAAGCGTATTATATGATTCTCTGAACTGGATGATGCTGAAGTCTGTGTTATAGCTGGTGTGTTGTCAAAATGAATCCAGCTTTTCTTCCTCTCATTATTCCTCAAGTTATGTAGACAGCCAAATTCTGTAAATACTGCATCTTGGGAAGATGCAATTCTGTGATAAAAGCAAAAGAGTTAACTTTGTTTCTAGTCTGAGCGTGATGCACCTTTTTGTAAGTGTTTCATCAGTAAAGGTTGATGTCACCTTTTGCTTGGCTCACATAAGTTTTTCCCACACAGAGCAGATATGCTTTTAGACTTGCCTGGAAAATCCACTGCAGAGAAATTATACAATAAACAAAACAAAGAACATTTTACATTACTTTGACACTTAGGTATAGCACAGTCTCTACCTTTTTATCATATTTTCATCAAATAGCCTACTTTCTAACTTTTTTGCCATGTAAATCTGAATCTGCTGTCTTGGGTAGAAGAAGTAAGACTGGAACAACTATGCTATCATTACACTGAGAAATAACAGTTGTAAGTGTGTAGGAGTGCACTGACTTCACTTTGGATTGGTGCAACACAGATCCAGGAGGAATGCAAACAGCTCCTGCTTTATTTCCACTCCCACAACTAATGGCAGTGTTTTGACAGAGCCCAGCAGATCACGTTCACGTTGAACGTCGCCTTCCATTATTGAACTTTCTCCTTCTTTTCATCTCATTTTATCAAGGAACGTCAGTGCATCATTTTCACACAACCTTTTCCCTATAACCCATCGTCTCTGCTTTTTACTGCTCTTCTAAAAGCTCACGGGAACATTCATAAACAGTTTGTAATACGTTACTTATGAATTGTGCTGTTGCCAGACGGAACAGACCCATGTGCACATTACTGCCTTGCTTTTTGAAACAGTCAGAGGTAAGGCACCAGTGGACATAGTGTCTCTGCCTGGTGGTGAAATGTTGAGGTAATGCCGGCTTTATGTGCAGAATGACACTCTGCTCTGAATGGGTTGTTTTGGAGAGGAGTGGAGGAATGCAGGGAATTCAGGGAGTCTGTTGTAAATATTATCAAAGGAGAGCAGTAAACGCTTCTCATGCCGTCACATCACGAGCGGTAGGTAGTGAAACGTGCATCGCTGTAAGCCAAGGTGAACTTTTAATGCTTTAGATAGACCTGTATTTCCTGAGAATTTTTTTAGAAACAAGCAACAGCATAGCAGTATATTAATAATGTCCTTGAATATCGGTTTAAAAGCTTCAAATTCCCAAAGCACACTCGTCTGTCTTTAAATCTAGATTAAATCTTAAAGTTGAAGGTGATTACTGGAATAGGACATGAATGCAGTTGTTAGCATTAACCATATGAGGGCACCATCTGCATAAAGTTTCCACTATGTCGTCTCATGCCTGCCTTCAGTTCAGCAGCTTTATGACTCAAAGCCTGTGTGAAGACACATTTCTCCTGTGTCCTCTGTCCTCTATAGGCATGGCAGTGTCACATGGTGCTGTGCTTCACAGGATATTAAGAATGTAATTTATTCCTTCAAGGAGCCAGGTAGCCGTTGCCCTTTCGCATGACCGGCTGCTACATTTGGAAACCTCCATGGTGATCTCTGGCACTCTCTGTGGGTGGCGTAGACTAGGCACCGAGCCCAGAGCTCACACACTTAACTCCTCATTTCCATGTCAAAGCCGCTATGTTGGAGTTCACAATGTGGCCAATTTGCGCTGATGAAGTTATAGTCAGCTCAGTTTTTGCTGTCCCCAAAAGATAACATTATTCATTTATCTCAAGGAATGACTCATACCAGCTCAGTTGCCATGGTGGGAGGGCTTCGCACAGTTGCCAGAGCCAGATCTTGGGAAGAGGCATGAGGAGATGAATCAAGAGTTGTGTCTCACATGAGCGTCAAGCCTCCTCTGGAATGTGTCTCGTTCTAAGTAGAAGTCTCCACATTCTCAAACAGCACCTTGAGGGGATGTCAGAGAGAGGAAACGGTGCGAGTGTGTTCCAGATTTGGCTTGTGTTTGAGCCGAAGTGGGGCATCTGTTTCTTGCATTTGTGTTTGTCTGACACCAGGGGTTAATTAGCAGCGCAGGTCACCAGATTTCAAGCTTCCTCTTCTTATACGTTTTCTGTCATTTGGCATAGAGTGTCGAGACACCCCTCTCATACACACACACACACACACCTACCAGCAGAGGTTTTTCCATTTTAGTTTTTTGCTCTTGATCTGTTAAGTTAAACTGTCAGACATAAACACCTACTAGGTCACCACCAAAGATAGATGTCGACATTAAAGCTGATGATTCTTTTTATTTGTGAAGCAGACACGGAGGATTGAGCTGTCCAAACATACCAATCCGGCCTCAAACATTTTGCATTCCCTGGTAAGCCCCCATGCAGACAAGACTTTATTTTTTCCTCTTGGTGACCCAGGGTGATCCCTCAGGCCTTGGAGGTCAGCAGGGGATTGGCCAGATTTAGAATATTCCTCAGGGATTGAGTAGAAAGAAGTACTTTCTCCTGGTGTTGGGTCAGTCAGCTGACACTGGGTGGTCAGCAGGCCGAGTGGTGCCTGGTGTCTGCTTCGGTAATTCCTCAGACTTTTAGGAGAATGCATCATAAAATTTATTAGTGGATGAGTCTATAATAAGATTAAGATGTGGTGAAACTTGTGGGAACGAGGGAAATGTTTGTGATACCATAATGCCAAATTATACCACACAACTGCACACAGTCAAGAGTTTTAAAACTTACTGGTATTTCTTTACAATAAACTGCCAAGATCACAAAGATGACCCGTTCATAGGTGAGGTTGCTTATTAAAGTGCCCCAGTCTCCTGAATGTCATAGTAGGAAGAGGAAACAAAGAATCACTTGGACACAAAATTGCATATAAATATGATGTGTTAACATTTTATGTTTAAAAGGGTCAGCTTTTATAAACATTTAAAGCTACAGTAAAGCAGTAGTTATGTGTTAAAGACGGCATTGCCCTAAAGTACGGCCTCTAAGTCCTGGCACCCGCACACATCTGAATCTAAGAGCTTCCATTGTGAAAAATAACTTTAATGTAATGAACTTAATGCACGCCATCTGTTCTGAGTGGTCATGATTAAAAAGGTTTGCATTCAAAAAGATAATAAAGCCTCAAAAGGTTTGAACACTTATCCTGCAGCTCCTCCCTCTTGTTCAAATACTGTCACTTCTGGCTCCAAAATGACCCAAGATGGTGACTCAATTCTTCAAAACGGTTGTTCAGTCTGGCAAACCCCTGTTTGATGTAACAGTCTGCAGCTAGAACTTATTTTGGGAGCAAGCTTTTAAACAGTGGTGAGTCTTTAGACCTTCTATGCTGTCATGATTTATAATAACGATAACAGAGTCTAATCAAGTCAATATCGTCATGTATCTTTTAATCAAAAGCAAAATATTTTCCTTGAGGGATTTTGTGAGTTAATACTTAAGAGATGATATATGTTAGCAAACTTAAAAAGTTTCTGAAAGCCCATTTGACTGGAACCACACCCTGTCTATGAGACAGTGGGGGTCTCCCATCAGACCATTCAGTGCCAAGTAGTTCAATTAAATAATAATTATGCCTTCAGATGGTTTTAATTTTATAGAGAAGTAATTCTGTTTGGGCTTAATTTATGGAAATTATTGTGGTCATATTAAACTTTTTTTAATTGAACTAGTTCCTCAGAGTGCTTCAGTGCATATCTGCTCTCCAGATCCTCCAGAATAAAGTCGAAATAAACCCCTTTTCATGAAGACTTTCCTGGGAAATGCATGATGCTGCTTTAAATGCTCTTTTTTTTTATCCCCCTGTGGCTCTTACTTTCCTTACAGGGATCCAGGATCATTTCACACAGTAACTCTGTGCCGATAGATGATATTAACTTCTCTCAGACATGGCAAGAAACACATACAGTTATCCACCCTCCTTGGCAGTTTGACATTATGCTTGAATTACAGAACAACAATCATAATTTATGCTTTGTTGACTGAGGAATATCTGCAGCAACTGATTTATGAGGCTGGACATCAGACATGGCTCCTGTCTGGGTGAAGACGGGCTGCACACTGTGTGTCTGGGGAGCAGTGAAAACCAGTGCGGCTTTTCTATCATGTACAGGATGGCACACAAGTCTGGAACCCTTCTACATGCTCTTTCACCCAGAGACCCAGTACAGGAGATCACATTTCCATGTGTGGCAGCAATGAAACATCTTCATTCTATAAAAAAGTTTTTTTTCCCAATATCTTTTCCAATGATAGAGTTATAGCTTAGTCATTGCACCGGAGCATTTGATAAGTTAAGATTGAGAAAATTACTCTCCAAGTTCTGACCTATTTTTTTTTTTTTATTTAAATCAACATATGCTAGTTTTGTACACAAAGCATGACAGGTGGAACCCAAAGCACAACAGTAGGTGTTTAACTGAGCTGAGATCAATGCAGTCTTTAACTCTGTAGCTTGTCCTCTTATCTGAAGGCTTCACTGATTACTCACAGGAGTCTCCACAGGTCAAGTCTCCCTGGTCAGAGTCAATGAGCCAGCTGATGAGGAAACTGGACCAGCTTAATCAGGACATAGAGGAGGCTCTTAGTGCAAACTCGTCCCCCGCCAACACACCCTGCCCTAGCCGCAAGAAACAGGTGAGACTGTCCCACAGCCTGGCATCATAGCTGCTGTCACTTAGAAGTGTTTGGCCCTACATTTTTACTTCCATACACAATTGCTCTGTATTTTAGCCCATTTAGACTTAATGGAATATGTGCACAGGCGTATGTTTACTGGGTTTTTTTGGGGGCTTAATGGGTTAAATCAGCATTTGGACTGCAGCATTTCCACCTTCAGTGCTTTATGGTGTGTGCACTGTCACGGTTGATGGTGTACACATTCCTGTGAAGCCTATGCTGCATACTTGGTCATGCTTTTTAAACTTCCTCAAATCAATTTAGTTTGCTCTGTGGAGAGAAAATCCCAGTGGATTATAATGGATATTTAGACCTATATGCAGCAGGTGTCCAGAACTTCGTGTCCTGGTCTCTGTTTCTAGAAGTGTTGCACATTAGGTTCAGATTCCAAAGAGAAAATTCAGCAGCCGTGACTCATAAGCTCGGCGTTTGAAGAGAGACAGTGGCTTGGTCTCTCGTGGGTTGTTTGGCTTGTGAGATATCAGAACATAGTCTGTAACACAGTGTAGTTTAAGAGGTCATCTTACAGTGTCTCCATGCCTCTTACTCTGTTTATGATGTTGGTCTGCAGCTCTTAGATGTGACACTGGAGTCTACAGTCAGCGGACTGCAGCAGGAACAGATAGCTATTGTACTTTTCATGTTGCAACTGGGACCATGCAACTCTGTTTATAAAAAGGGCCCTTCTTATGGTGGTGTGTTTCATGAAATATCCCACAAGAGTTAGCATGCAGGAACAAAAGTGCTCTTTTGGACTCTATATGTAAGTAGTGCACAGAGAAGCTGTTGTCTTGGAAGGAGTTTGTATGATTTGGTCCATTAGGAATGGTTCAGAGAGGCTTAAATGCCTCCTAGGCATCTGCATAACCATCCCAGGCATTCACTATTACTTGCTTCGACTAATGGCAGGCGACTGGCCAAGGCGAGACATCTTTACTGGGATATTTGACAAGGTCATAATCTCTGTCCTCTCAAAAGAAGATCCACAGATACAGGCTCCTTTGTGTTCCTCTGTCCAGCTGAATTGAGACTTTGGAGACTGTGCTTCCCAAGCAGCTGACCTCAGCCTCTTGTTTTCTTTTCCCCTGGCCACCGTTGAGTCCATCTTGTCCCCATCGCTTCGGCCACACAGAGACGGAGCCCGATCTTGATTATTGTTGTGATGTTGTTGCAGTGGGGTGCTGTTTCAAAATCTACACTGAGCCAAACCCTGAGCGACAAAGTTCTCTGCAGACCAGACAGTGGGGAATGTCCGATCCGAGACAAGTCCTCAGCTCCTCGCAGCTCCTCAGCGGGAACAAGGGCAAGAACCAAGAAGACGGTAAGTTTCTCAAAAAAAAAAAACAGCCTCCTGCAGGCAGTCGGCTGCCTCCCAGCAGTGTGTCGTACAGTAGATATAGCGTTATTCTTCAAAGCTTCCGTGAGCTGCTAAATTTATATAAGCATGAAACCATGTTTCTTTTTTTCTGGATTTAGTGTTTTTGGTGACTGTCACAGCCTGTTTGATCATGAGAGTAATCCAAAGTTTTTTCAGTCCATGGTTTGGAAATCTTCTCCGTCTGTGCATCCTACTTTCAATTCATGGCACTAATTTTAGAAAATAAGTAAACCTAGAATATATTTTTTGAAAAGGTTAAATGGATGTAAAATGATAGCTAAAAGGAGAATAATTCAGATTTTCTTGCAAATGTGGTTTGCAAAGAAACACCTTTACGGTTATTTTTATAGTGCTTTGTTAGTTTTTAAAGCAAAATGAACCCAAACAGAAAAAATATCCTTTAGAGGGATAGTCCATCATCGAACATTTGATCCATTCAGATTCCCCTCTGTCCTTCAGCTTTTATCTCTATGTACCTGTAAATATTTGTGCCTGGTGGTGAAAATAAAGTCAGCTTAAGTACTCACTTCTGCTGAACAAAGTATAGAAATGTCACTATTCAGTTTCACTAAAAGGAACAGACAACTGAGAGATTCGCAGAATGAGGGGCGGGCTTAATTCAAAGCTTCTCACTGCGTCCTTTGTGCTCTCTGATGGCTCTGATGCAGTGGGATGGTAAACACCAGGCTTAGAGGAAAAGCTGCAAGTGCTCAGTTGAATACTTCTTAAACACTTTTTTTATTGTATTATTTTGCTTATTACATTGTATTAGCTACAAAAAAAGTTTTAAATGCAGTTTGGGTTTCTTGAACACATCCCACGTGTCTTTTTAGGGACCCATAATTAGCTCTTGAAAATGACATCAGCGCTGGTTAAAACTTTGCATTCCGACAGCTGGGAATCATCACACATGTGTGACCTTGACTATAATGAGATCACATGTCGTCCAGTGGTGACATGCTTTAGGGTGTCCAGCAGTTATATAGTAGTAAAAAAACAACAATAAATACTGACAATATAAGCTTGACCCATACTAAAGAATTGGAGCAGGAAGCCAGAGGGTGAAATTATAAGCTCTAAGTCACTACTATGAGTTTGATTGAGAGATTCAAGACTTTATTGTCAGTTTGCTTTATTGCTATTTTCTCTCACCAAAATATAGAAGATAAAAGGATGAATGAAAATGAAATAAAAATCAATGATATGATTAATAGAAGCATCTGGTAAGAAATCTTAGTGATTTCAGACAGACACCTTAGTATTCTGGTTCTGGCTCCATTGCAAAAGCTGGTTGCTTTCTGACAAACCAGTCATTCAAACCAGTTTAACTGGAACCAAAATGAGAGGGCTTTACTCCTTTGAAGAAATTACAGAGGCAAAAATGCACATCTAATATTGGTAAACGTCCGTAAGAGAGAAATGCATTTTTTTTGTTCCTCCTGTTATTACTTGCATTGTTAAATTATTTCTCTGTGATTAATTAAATTATTTAGCCGTTAACCACAAAGTGCTTCTGTTGTTGATGGGCAGAGACATATTTGGGTCTAGGATTCCTATTAAATGCTGGGGATGGGCACTAAGAGGACATATTGGTCTGTCGATCAGACTGACCAGTCCTGTAACTTCCTGTTGGCTTGTCATTCGTAATGGGGCGACAGCAATCATTCACCCACACTGACCTGCCACTCCATATAAACATCCTCTCTGGTGCAAGCAGGCAACAGCCCTGACAGGGACTCCCCCGCTCCTCTGCTGGTGTAGAATGTCACTTTTTTGATGCTCAGCTAACTGCAACTGGCACGATGTGTGTTTTAACGTGGGTCAGACCTTAAGATATGCCAGGATGAAATACTTTCTCCTTTCTGTATGGGGAAGAGAAAGAGACATAGTGTTCAAATCTTTTTAAGCCTTGTCAATTCAGTGCATCTCCACTGGGGCACAGCATCTGGTTTTTGGAGTTCTAATTTTATTTCTGAAACTGTGCCTGAAACAGGCCCAGAGAGACATTGTAGGACCATCGCTTTTACAGAAAGCACTTGAAAGAACAGAGATAACGACCCTGCTTGTGTCCCTATTAAAACCGGTCTTTGAGCTCTGTTGCAGAAGTGTTTAAATCTGTGATGAAATTCTGCCAGACTGCGCCAAATCCGACAGTCAATTATGCGGGACACATCATGGCATTACTCACATCCCTTTAAGCAGAGGTAAAAATGGATGCATGAGAGTATGAGTCATACTTTTACGACCCTGTTTTTCTATCTCGATTCTCTGAGAGGTTGCTTTTTGTGCCTGGAGATAGCTGAGTGGCCGAGGCTGCTGACCCTGGAGCTACCCCTGGTGGTTCGGGCCTGAAACCTGCCAGAAATGTGTTGGCTGCGACTCTAGTTCTGCTTCAAATCCTTTTTACTTGAATAAGTGAGAAGTTAAATGCTAGAAACCTAACCTCATTTGCGATGTGGCCTTAAATTGTCAAAAATCTTAAGCAAATTTACCAAAAGGAAAATAAACACTCCACTGTCCTGATTAACCCACCCAATCATGTTTCGTTGTTGTTTTTTACTGCAACAGCAGCATGGAAGCCATGTAGGTAGCTCATCTAGCTAACTTCTTACTACGCTGCAGGTATTTCTGCTGCTATGACAACGCCGTGGGGTTGCAGCCCTCATTTAACATGCAGCACATGACTGACAATGGTTATTCCAACTTAGAGAGACGCCTTTGCAGACATGCTAAGAAGAAAAGTTCTGATCAGCAGCATAAGGGCTGACTGCCAGCTGAGAGTGTGATGGAGGGTCAGCAGAACTACAGAAAGGCATCCTGGGAGTTGATGCCTCGTTTTGTCTCTGCCAGGGAGAAATGTGGAAACAGGGCAAGCAAACAAGCACATAAATCAGAGCAGTTGGCCACAGAGGGGAAATGGAAGAAAGAACTGGGCAAGAGTTGGGAAGCGATCCTGACTATTCCAGATCAGGAAAAGGTTTTCAGTCCCCTGGCCTCTCCAGCTATTTAGTGCCTCTACTTCCACTACTTTTAAGTACATATAAAAGAGAAATATCCTGATTTCAGGTACATAAATGATTGCATCTGTTCTTTTTTACATTAAACACACACCATTTTTCCATTACTGTCATTTAGCTGATGCTTTTATCCAAAGTGACTTACAATTAAGTTTTTACCCGAGGTGCCATCACTGGAAGCAATGAAGGTAAGGTGGCTTGCCCAAGGACACGACAGGTGACTGAGGTGAGAGCGGGATTTGAACCACCACCCTTCATATCACAAAATGACCCACCTGAGCCACCTTTTTCTAACACAAACAGCAATATTTTGAGGAAGAAGTGCCCTCCGCATTCATTTTTTCCTGATGGCATTTATTTGGTTTGAATCTTGAGCTGATGAGGAGAACATCAGATTGTGATTTAATAAGGTGCTAAATGATCAAAACTGTTTTACTTACTTTACTGATTTGGGAATGCAGGGATTCATCTGCCACCAAGCTATAGTTACTGATTTTTTGCCCCTCTCTCTCTGATTCACAGATGTTCAATAACACAACCAAATCTGCAGGTGCAGGTAAGAAATGATCTATTTATTGTGTTTCCCACCAGCCTTGTGACAAACTGTTTCTGTTTGAACACATCAGATCACAGAGGAGCAAGCTGTTTTTTATCACTAGTGCTTAATGAATTTGTGTTTTTTACCTTCCACAAACATGCACTTCAGGTTGAGTGGAAAGTAAAACTTGTTCCTCTTCCTGGCTCTTGCCTGTGTTGGATTGGCAAGCTGTACAGGCTGATTTTCCTGCTCTCTGCTCAGTGCCTGGCAGGACAGCAGCCAATGGCCATAAAGGCTGGTTGAGAAAATAGATGAGTAAATGTGATCATATTATAGACTAAATGGATATTAGAGAGCTAAAGGCTTTAATTCCATCCTTATGTGTTTGGCAGAGATTTGCAGACATTACTGTGCACCTGCATATTAATGCTACATGACTCTTACAGTCATGATTAGTACTTTTGTTATAAATATTTTAAATGAAAAATCAATGAAAACTTTGCAGTCATTTCAGGATGGAGATGCTGCCTCATGTTCAATATAATTCAATCAGTGAAAGCAAATGAAGCTGGTTATGTAGCGCTTTATTTTTCTGGACTATGGAGGAGGAAAATTGAACCTTGCTGGGATTTTGCTTTTCACACTTCAAGCCTGAGGATTTAAAAACTTAAAACCCTATAAAATGTTTTTTTCTTTCCCTGTGGGTCATGTATGAGGCTTGATGACTTTACTAAATAGCTCTGTCTGCTTCTATAAGTTATGTGTTGTAAATTAAATGCTTCCATGTGACACATACAACACTCTTTCCTGGCCTGCACGGTGGCATTGCTTTGGCTCCAGACAATGAGACTGATGGCCACAGGTGTTGGCTCCCTCCCTCTCAGCCGGTGTCTCGAGAATGTCCAAATGTGCATTCTTTTATTTTAAAGTCCCTTTTATATGTTGGTCATTTGAAGGGATGCAGTTAAAATTAGGCACCGCACCAGATCATTGTTTCTGTTCTGCTGAGGGGAAATACTTCTGAGGGGCCCGGTGCGATGTGGCCCTTGGAGGGCAGCTGCAGGATTTGAGTGGATGCCATTTTAGACTCAGGTTGCACTCTCACATGACCTCAGTTTTACATGATGGTATCACACAAGTGGACATAATAGTCTGGAAAAATTCCAAGTCACTTTTATGAAGCAGTTAACTAATGTGTGGTCCACTGGTGAAGTATGAGGTACGCAATAAGACCAAATAATAGTAATTTTTGGAATTGAGAGTGTGAGACCCTGCAAATGACATCAGCAAGATTATCAACACAGCTGTACTTTTTACTTGAAGACCTCAATGATTATATTTTCCACCATATTTCAGATGCTGGAAATAAACCAGACCTGAGACAGTGTCACCGTCAGCTTTGATTTGTGTGAAAGTAAATGAAATCTCAAATGTGGTTCCACTCTGAATCTAATGATGAAATGACCTGGAGAATGATGGTGTTAGAAAAAGAACAAAGCCGGCAGCGAGTCAGACACATTAGGCGTGATATTTCCTGGCTGTATTTTACAGCAGGGCTGTGGAAACCTCTCTTTGAGACACAAATACGACACAACCAGATGGTTTTCAGTATCAACCATAACAACACTGTCCACCTCATTAAATTGACATTGTACAGGAGCAGAAAACACATTCCTGAGGTCCATTTCCAAAACAGAAAAGCAGTAGTGAAAGCTGATGCTGTGTTGTGTTTATAAACCTGCGATATTAACTGCTGGTGTGCGTTTTTTGTTAATATTTCAGTCATCCCCCGACTACTTTTAATGGAGTCTAATCCAGCTGAGGAATGGCCAGCTTGTTTCTCTTGCACTCTACTCTAATAATAGGCATTGTGCCATTTAGAAATGAGATACTGAGGGGTAAATTCAACAAATTGCTCTTCCTGTCATTTACTTAAGATCATATAAACCAGTTTTGGGGAAAAAATGCACATACTAGACCGTTTAACCTCTTTTAGTCGATGTTTTGTTTTTTTCCTTGAGCAAAAGGCAAAACCCAGGTCTATATTCAAAACCTGCACATGGATATGCTCAGAGAAGATTTTTGCATGGAGAAGGGGAAAAAAACTAAATCCACTGCCTGAAATGTTTATTTTTCTACAGGCATTACTCACATTTTATGGAGCATTTTTCAAGTCGTGAGTACACGACGGGCCAGAAGTACCTCATTCCCTGTCACATGGCATAATTTGCAAGGAAATCTATTCCCTACAGCCTCTTTAATTGCAGTGTGGAAATTAATGACTTTCTCTGGTGAGAGGAGGCAGCTATGTTCATCCTCAAAACCCCCTTGATGTTAATCATAGAATTAATAGCTAAAAGCTGTCAGGTCACGATCAAAGATACAGTAAAAATAAGGGGAAAGACTACTTCTATCTATTTGAACTATATAATTGACAGAAATAATGTTTTTTACAGACATGTATAGTTTTTTGTAAATGCATTTATGTCTTTGAGATTTCAGACAGAAAGATAAACAGAAGAAATAAATTCAAAGAGAAGCAGTTATGCAGAACTGCGAGACTTAGATGCATAAATAAATGCTCATGTGCTTTGTTATGATAAACATTACCTTCCCAAATGTCAGTCAGAGGGAAAATAACACAAGTGCAGCTTAAACGGCACTCTGTGGCCCAGAACTGTCAGGCTGAGGCTTCCTCTGCTTGTGAGGTTTCAAACAGGCTATGTGCATTTACACAGATTCTCTCTCTGAATAAATATGCTAATCTGCTTTCAATGTGGAAATCTGTAGCAGCTGATTAAAAGAAAAACAAAGAAGAAACTCTGTGAATCCCTCAGAGACTTCTTGTATTTGTAAGGAAGGAGATGTAAAGCCTTGTGTTCTCCATATGATGGTGTGAATGACTCCAACAGAAAAGCTGCAAAAAAAACATGGCAAGGGATGTTGTGAGGGTTTCAGTCAAGCTTTTTTATAGTATCACACTGTGATTGCTTTCCAAAAAGAAGCCTGCCTTCTTTTAAGAGTTCCCATATCAGGGTTTTCTAATGAAGTAGTACGGTACGGTTCTGTTCTAAAAGAAAGCATCTTTGGCAGGTGTGAAAGTATATAAATAAATTAAATTAAATAGTAATTGTGTGGGATATACATCTAGTGTTCCTTGTCAGGAAACATGTTTTATTAAATAAAAATGCCACAGGGAGTGTGTTAACTTTAGTCTTACCACAACATGTGGTATATTTTGGTAAGAAGACAAGTGAGGAGGGTTTTTACAGTGCCTTGATATTTATTAGTCTAAATACAGCTTTGTGTCAACCCTCTGGTTCTTTATGAGGCAAATGGAGAAGAAATATTTAGACAATGTATTAATTATATCAGGACGAGGAGCTTGTATACACTGTTGCTTTAAGCAGACTTTAATGTTAATAAATAACTATGAAATCTCTTCATATATTTAGTATTTCAGTCATTATTTTGATGACAATCACTTTGTTTCTGGATTATAAAATATCTATCTAGATAGATAGATAGAATAATTTAGTCCTAAATGATCAAAGCACTCAAAAACCTGGCTAACACACCCAGCTTACATGCAGAGATGTGCACACCCAGGAATGTCGTTACAGCATTTCAAGGGTGTTGTTTTACTCCAATAAAATCCTGATTTTATAACCGTAGCATCGTCTGACAAACTCACCATTCGTGTAATTTAAAGGTAACATCAGTGCAGTGAATTCAGCAACACTTAAGGCCTCTACATACTCCGCGAGACGCGAGAACTCTGTTCTTGTTCTCGAGGCTGCAAGAGCCAGTTGACCCGCTTATTTTTTATTTTACATTAAAATGAGTCGGTCACAGTGCAGGACTGTGCACGCGGCAGTA
>JBBDHI010000009.1:9837871-9849605 GCA_037177115.1 Craterocephalus stercusmuscarum | reverse complement strand
AATCTAGTAAGTACTTTGTGCCTGAGCATGTTTAAAATTTTGCTGTCAGAACTGCATAAATGACTCACTGGTACCTGATCTGAATTGTATCGAGCGAAGGGGATTGAGGTCACTTGCATATTCAGGCTAAAATGTGTTTTTCAAGCTGAGTGGCTTTAACATCCAGGAGACCCGCTGAGAGAGCTTCCTGCCACTGGAAGCAGAAGTTAGTATTGGGGGTGGGGAGCAGAAATTAGCATTCCACAGCCTAGAAAATAATTTCCCCCTCGTCCTCTCTTCTTTGCAGTCTTCTGTAAAGTGGCACACACTCACTCGCGGCCAGTAAATTTGGCACCTGTGTCACCAGTAACAGCAGAGGAGCTGTTCCAGTGCAGGGCGAGTCCAAAAGCCACTATTTTTGTAAGCCCTCCTACGCCCCACATCATCCACTGCTGCTCCCCTTACTCAGTTCATAGGCATTCCAGTGGTATTTATATTTCCCTCCAGAGCAGGGGGAAGTTGACGAGCCTTCACACAGGCGTTGGATTCAGCTCAGCAAGTTGGGCAGGACTCCCACTGCTTCTCTTTCATTGGCTTCCCTGCAGTCACATGGCCTGTGCGGACAGACTGAAATGTTGGCACTCCACCCCCTGGGCTCTGCTGTGCCGTCCCTCTCACTTAAGGCTTTTTGCGCATGTATGTGAAGTTTTCTGTTGGTGAGGCTGTGTGTGTGGGTGAGTGTGTATCAGGCACTAGTCAGGGGCTTATCTGGGCTACAGCGGTACAGCAATGTTTCGAGAGCTCCCAGAGTCCACGGGCAGCGAGTGCCTGGGAAGTATGACCCCTGAAACTCAGGATATCTACCTGAGAATGGACCATCACCGCAGACGATCTGGCTACAGGCTGGGCAGGATCATTGCCAGACAGCAGCTGCTCAAGAGGATTGCAGGAGGTAGGAGAGGTGTTTGGGTAGTGACAGCCTAGCCCTTTGGTTCAGTCAGGCTTTGTAAGGATTTCTGCTTGAATTAAACCCTCTTAGAAATGCTTTCAGGAATGTCTAAGCAGGCGAGGTAGTCAAAACATGAAGTGATTTTGATGACACATGCTTATGAAGGACAGTGTGAATGCACAACGGAGCCCTTGTTGGCAATGAGCTGTTTACCTTTGTTTATCTGTGTTTTTTATTCTCTTCTGTCTCTAGATATATGCAGGACTTAATCAAATTCATGCTCTGAAAGAGACACATATCGTGTTAGCCCACTGTGTTTTGGGTGTCACTGGACAAAAAGTCAAACTTGACCTTAAGCCAGCCAGTAGTCCTTGGATGAAATGGTGGTAAATGAGTAGTATTGATTGACTACAACTTTATGAAAGGCGAGAAGCTGCAGAATCAGGCAAATAGAGCTGAGCCCAGAGTGTAAACAAGAGATACAGTATCAATGTCTCGCTTGACAGTTTTACAAGCCTATAACTCATTTGTGGGTTGCTGTGTGTAGCTAGGTGAGCAATAGCAGAGTATTTCAGAGCAACAGGTCTTGACCTTTCCTTCAGCTTTCTCCAAGACCTCTAACCTCTTGCCACTGCACTTACCTGGAGTTTAAACTCACTCCTTTAGGGCTAGGAGGGGGTAGGGCATGCATGATAATAGATAGAACAAAACACAGTAAACCCCTAGTTCCTCTTTTAGGTGTGAACACCCTGATGCCGGATCAAAGGCCAACCACATGTCATAACAGAGGGCCCTTCAGAAGCATAGTTCTCCTACCAGTCATACTGACTGAAAAGTGTGAGTCAGATAATGCAGCCTGTTGTGAGAGTAAGATTTTCTTTATCACCGAGTGCCAAGGAAAGGCACAAGCTGCGTTTTTTTATCCTGCCTATGGGAAAGATACACGGAGTTTGTTGTTGAACAGATGTGTGAAAATGTCCTGGAGCTGTGCGTATGTATTACAGTCAGCTTTTTTTTTAAGCGCTCTTCACAATCTGATGTTTGCTGGCGTGTGGAGTCATGTAACCTGGCATGTTGTTTTCAGATTATACTGTAGATGTCTGCCTGTCTGCAAACCAGCAATTTAGGGTCACCTGGGACATGGGCAGAATATATGTATACGTTTTTTTACAGTTTGGAATTCCACTGAATTATAACTCATTGGACCAGTTTTACATTTTTTATTTTGCATGAATTTAGTAATTGTATTTTTGATTAGTAATACATGCTGCGGTTTTCTTATAGTGTGACCTTTTTCATTTGGAGGGCCATGCTGAAGGCCTCCATTAACATTAGATACTTTCCCGTCCCGCATCTTACTCCATGCAGTGTTAAAAATGTCTAAGATAACAGTATAGTAATTTGAGGGGCTGACTCACCCGCAGATTTCCCTGCATTCCAGCTGGCTGGACATGTTGACATTGCAGGTTGAAAGTGAGTAGGGGTGGCATAGTGATGAGCAGAGCCACCTCAAATTCCAGGGGAGCTTGTTTGGCCTTTGTCATGTTTCCGATTTGATGGCATGTCAGGCGCACCAGAGTCTGCACGCTTATCTGTGTTCTTGTTCAGACAGATTGAAGATCCACAAGCTCTTATTGTCTAAAAGTTCTTCCTTAGTCATTTCAACTTAATCTATAAGCACATTTAAAAACAGCACATGTTAACCAAAGTTCTCTAAGACTAAGAGTGATAACATGGGAATAATCTCAGCACCATGGGGACTGGATGGATTTCACTGAAATATCTGTTTGCTATTTTCTCAGCCTCTGCAGTTGGCCATTTTTTCAGAAAGGTGTCCTGTCCTCCAGAAAACCTGAAAGCATACACAAGGTATTGGTTAAAAACTGGTTAGCTGAAAGTTACCCCAAGCTGGTAAAAGTTAAGGCTCTTAGAAAAAAGGTAATGGAGCAACAAAATAATAAAAAGCTAAGGATGGCATTGAAACACTCAGACAGCTGCAGCAGACAGTCTCCCTCATCTAACACTTAGTTGTACTCCATCACAAAGCAGGTACACACACCACCCACCTCTCGACTGCGCGGATGTTTTCATGTTAACATCAGGAAAAGATTGGATCCATATAAACCGGTGTGTATTCTATAAATGTCAGCCTAATATGTAATTATGCTCTATAATGCAAACATTGATTGCATTGGAAATTGGTTTGTCTTGTTGTATTTGTTCATTTATTTGTTCAAATTTACAGAAAGCAAAATGTGAAGAACTAAAGACTTCAGACTCTTTTTAGAATTCTAATTGTAATATATATTGTTATAAACTGCGCTGGTCTGCAGTGAAAACCTGTACTGTTTACTGACTCGGGTTGTTTTTAGTGTGTGCAAGTGTTTCTGTTTTGCCATGGAAAGGCTCTGGAAACCTCATCAGCTCTTCGGTGGAAAACCGGAGCAACAGAAAGCAACAGCAGAACTCGAAGCTTGTCTACTGACTTTGGCGCTTTTTCCTCACTGAGGCAGTTGTGATTCGGACAAAAAAGTCTTTCTGGTGTCAATCTTGTTTCAAACCTTGCTGACTTCTGTGCAGCCCGCAGTCTCTTATCTCCGCCTGGAAAGCTCACCACTGCATTCTGTGATAGTCGAGGACTTTGTACAGCTATTGTTAAATGATACAAGTTATTGTGTAGCAGCTCTGTGCATGCCAGTCACTTTTTCTGTGTACCAGACAGATAAACCATGACTTTATGTTAGTCAAGGATAGAAGGCCTGTGTCATATTATTAGCAGTATGGTACATTTGTCATTGTGATGTGCTTTCAGAAGCGTTATGGGGACTAAGGAGTACTCTTCTTTTCTTTTTGAGAGGTTTTCAGTGTTTTTTTGTTTGTTTGCATGTAATGGGTGCGTTTGTGTATTCCAAGAAAATCCGGACTGTCACTATCCACGTACGCACTGCCAGGGGGGAAATTATTTGAAAGGTCAAAAGGGCTTCTTACTTACAGTGGGCTTAACTGGTTTTACCTTGACATGGTTATTGCTCACATTGGTTCATGTCTATTTTCAAGTTTGTATATTGTAAACAACAAATAGTTTAAATCAAGATTATTATATATTCAATCAAGCTTAATATTCTAAGAAATTTTTGACAATTAATAGGGAAAACTCTCAGAGAGGTGTATGTGCAGGATAATTTGTGTAGTGTTTGCACACTTGAAACTTTTAAATATTTAGAATAAAGAGGACAAGAACACTTCAGCCTTTGAAGAGGAAATGCTCTTCTGTTTATCC
This sequence comes from Craterocephalus stercusmuscarum, assembly GCA_037177115.1. Taxonomy (NCBI): domain Eukaryota; kingdom Metazoa; phylum Chordata; class Actinopteri; order Atheriniformes; family Atherinidae; genus Craterocephalus; species Craterocephalus stercusmuscarum. Next base: position 9,845,397 of record JBBDHI010000009.1, on the reverse strand, counting down.
TCTAACTAAGATGGGTAAAATCACTTCTGGAAAGTGGTTTGCGTCGTTCCTTCTTTCAAAATGATGTAAAGCTAAAGGAACTCTTCAAAGTGGAGAATCTAGAGTGCTCTGTTCTCAAGACTCATCTTCTCCAAAGACTGGATTATTCACTGTGACACAAATATACCTTTGTCTTTATTTAACGGGTTTGATGTAGATGTGCATATGGTTTATTTAACTGATATGAAACAAATATATGTTCGTTCATGGGTAAAATAAGATTGTTAAGCATCATTAGATTAAAAAAAATCATCCTAAAAATAAAGATGAAGATCGGCTAAAGGTATCTGCTTTATAGGTTGGTCAGATTTCCTTTCCTATGGGCCATGGTGCTTTTGTAGACTGACTGTGAGTTCTCTTCAGCCAGTAGAAAACATCTTGTCTTATCTCTTGCTTTCCCTTGTTTTCTCTTTTTCTCCCTTCATCCGATAACCCGGCTGCAACGTCACACGCTGTCTTGGAAGTAACAGTAGCATTGTGCAGTTTCTCAACGTCAGGACTAGGGGTGGGCGATACCAAGATTTACAACGATAACTGATATAATTTTTGCCCATATTGATAAATTTGATATTTTAAGAAAATGAAAATACAATGGGGCTGCCCAGTCAATGCTTATCGGTCCCAGTATGAATAATTTCATATGAAATATTTTACAAAAACTCTGATTCTCAGCATGTACAGAGCAGAGAAATACATGCTCTAGAAATGCATGTAGCTAATAGATGTCAGTGTGCCTTTAAAACGAGTTTGCAACACAAAGTTTGAATGTCGGAAAATTTAGTAATACACCTTTAAGAGAGAAGTAAATTATATTAAAGTGAAAACCAATGTTTGATAATATCTTTGTCCAGTATTACTGTGATGTTTATTAAAATGTGTCTTATAACAACTGTGTTGACTCACTCATAGCTTATGTATGTTTTAAATTGATACTACTGTAATAAACAAGTCTGATTATGAAGTGTGTTTATGGTATAAAAGAATGTGGGGAAAAGATGAGTATACTTACTCCAAACAATACACATATATTCTCCCAGATTGATGTAGACAATTAAAATTTCTCCCAGAAGGATAGAGTGGGGGCTATTTAGAAAGTTCAGAATCTTAAAAGCCAGTCTTGGCAGACTAAATGTCATCTTTTTCTTTGGAAAGTTTGTTGATTTCTTTGTATTTTCACTGCCACAGTAATCCATTACAATTAGTAAGACTTACAGCTGCTACTTTGCTTAAAAGCCAAAAAATAAAAGATTAAACTATTATCTGCCTGTGTGTCTCTCTGCATCCCTGAAAGCAAAATGTGCAGTTGGTTGTTTGGCAGTCACAGCTTCCTATCCAGCTGATGAAGAAAGATAAAGGAAATGATTCAATAATGCGACAGCCAGGAACAACCTGGCTTTGTCCAGCCAACCTCTGGAAAAAAAAGGTCACACTAAAAATCATCCTGTGTGGATTTCTGCTTTTTACTGAGCTCATAGCTGTCCATTGAACCTGTGTGTGAATCACTTTGCTTCCTTCACAGAGTGTCTGACAGCTGACACATGTGCATAGCTAATCATTTACTAAGTACAGATTTCAGAAATGCCTCTGCTGCACTATAACAGGAATGGAAAGTCACATATTAACTGAACGATTTTGGGAAATTTCTTAGGTTTTCCAAGTTTTAAAGATTAGAAAATTCCACTGGAAAATACCTCAGTGCCCTAACGTACAGTTAGGCAAATTTAACACAGACTTGAATTTAAATCTAAAAGTTTCTTGTTTTCCCTATTCACCTTCTGCTAAATATATAAAACATATGTAGATAGTAAAACTTAGATACTTTTGCCACTTCTGTTTTGTCTTGGGCAAGAATATTTTATAACAAAGTGTTGTTTATGCATATAAAACTGTGTTACATGCTTCAAAGTAATTTGGTTAATTATGCAGCTGCTTCATTCCTCTGCACACTGTACTCATTGTATAATGGCTGTTTTGCCCTTAATATGTTAGACATTATGCATTCAACACAGTTTGCTTTTACCCTTCAGTGGCATTTAAAGCATGCCAGAGCTCAGCCCTCAGTTGCCCTCCTGTGGTAGAAATGTACATTACATGTTTTTAGCCAGATAAATAGACCATGTAACGGCTGCATGCGTACAGGCCACAGTCTTTCAGCTTCTGAGAGACATGATGATTCTGTATGGGTAGCATTTATTGTAAGTGGTGCTTCATTATTCTCAGCAGTCCATGCTACCAGTACCATCCTCTATGCAGTAGCTCCCATGAACAGTGCCTGAGTGCTGCAAGGCTCCAGATGAAGTCTAGTGGGCATTCTCTTTGATGTTGTTAATGAGGACCAGCATCCTTAGGGATGGCTCCATGGTTTTATTATGGAAGTCCTGAGAGGCTTTCTCACGGTAGGGGCCCTTGTTCTGACACTGGTCCCTGCTCTACCCTCTGACTCCGAGGCCATTCTCGGAGAAGGATGGAACCCCACTTTAGACCCCTCTGGGAATCCTTCCAAATGAGAGGAAGGAAGACCTAATGGATCTCTGCAGGATTCAACATCAGAGGAGTTTCTCTGGGTTGTTCCTTTTCTTCTTTGTTCCACATTCTGCACTTTACAGATAGATGTTCACACATCAAATGTAATTTCTAGGCTATAGTATTTGTGTGCGTATAAGCATCTTTGAAAGATATTTAAATTATGCTGGTGCATTGACTTACAGTATACAACATGTGTTGATTGCTTTCCAGTCAATATGTTTTAGCCTTGTTTTTAGGCCAGCCAGCCTGTCAGTAATTCATAGTCCCCCTTTAGCCATGTTATACGGCATGGCTGGAAAACCAAATGACAGTGTTTATATAAGCTATCAAAGGGAAGGGAGAATTACAGCCACACAACCATATATTATGAGTGGGAAAACAGCTTGACATGGCAAGGCACGCAGCCTACTGAGCTTTTCATAAAAGAAGACATGTATGGACTCCAAATCAGGAGGAAAACAGAATTGTAGACTCATAAGAGTTTGTTGAATAATAGAGGGATACAGTTAGCTGCATGGCCACATGGGAAACTGCAGGAGCCAGCTGTGAGGGAGTTGGCATTAAAGATGACAGAGGTGGGGGCTGAAAAGACAACTGAAAAATATCAGATCACAGTCTCGCAGAAGGAGAGAGAGAGAGGCTGGAGAAGGCAGAGAAAAAGATTTTTCTTTTAGAAAAACAGTAGAAGACAATTCCACTGTGATTTTCAGAGGCAGAAAGGACAGAGGGGGAAAGTTAGACAAGGTTTGAGTTCAGCTCAGCCTCCTCTGAAGTTTGCTTCTAGGCCTTGCATTTAGACCACATGGAGCAATGATGTCGACAGATACTAAACCTCTGCAGGATCTGTTCAACAGGCTGCTTTGCTGGTTTCTATATTGGTTTGAGGACCAAAGATAACAAGAAATCCGATTTGACAAGAAAAACGCCGCCATAGTGAAAGATGAAAGCCGCTTGGAGAAGATAGCTGTTGATGTGTATCATTACTGTCAAGACTGCGTTATGAATCCGGCAGTGCATGTTTTATTTATCTGTTGATAGCGCAAATATTTAAGCTATAGCACCAGAGAAATGAAAAAACTGCAGAGATCAACACAAGGTAGAGGAAATATTCCAGTGTTTCAGGGAGGTAATACTGCATGAAATTAAGAAGGAAATCTGCAAAAGCCAAAGCTTATATTTTTATCACCAAAGAAAGCAAATCCTTCATAAAAGCAGCCAAGATGGTTGTCAGAACCCTTTAACATGCGTGGGAACGTGGCTGCAGTCCAGTGTCTGGAAGTGTTTAGTTTGTGCATCCAGCCTTGGAGGTTGCTGCATTATGTATTTCACAGAAGTCCTGCTGATTGATTTCTGCTGTATTCTAAAATGCAGACAGAGACGTCTCCTGCTTTCTAAAGGTTTGAAACAGATGTCTGTTGGTAATGGATACTTCTGTTTCAGTGTCTGTTGTATGTCAGATGCCAAATTTTCCTGTAGTGTGACTAAAGGGGAAGAACACCTGTCTGTGAAGCAGGAGCACACTTTGACACTTCCCTTGGTCTTTTCTATTTGCTTAGAAGCCCCAGGGAATCAACACGTGGTTGTTAGTACATTTTCTCAAAACTCAGTGAATGCGAGACACAGTAACGAGTTGCATGAAATCACAGTGAAGCTAATGGTCTGAACTTTGAAGCTCTGGCTTGTTCAGAGGCCACACAGCCCAAACATTGTAGACCATTATTTGTCTGCTGGCTGTGACAGCCAACCAGATCGTGTGGGCTATCACTTTACAGTTTGGGTCAGGGAGAATTTGTAAATTCTTCACTGAAATGCTGTTTGTGGAAGGATGAGACTCTTCCCCCAGTGATATTTGCTTTTAGTGATATCCTATAAGGCATAATGCTTCGCAGAGATACTAACTGTAAATCCAGCTGTAAACTTAAATCCCCTTCCAGGAAGGACTATAAAAGAAATGAGTCAGCTCTGGCTTTTGTAACAGTAATTCTAGTTGCCGTCACAGCACAGGAATAACACTACCTGAATTAGCATTGGGGTATTTTAATGCCGTCATTGGGCATTTTATTATAATCACAAACCTGTGGATGCTGAAAAAGCCACGGCCTGGTATTTCCAGACTTGAGAAAGAGCAGCAGAAGAAGAGAGAGTTGATAGGTTGTTTCCCTTGAAGATGAAAGAGCCTCCTCTCTGGGTGTCCTTCATGGGTGAAGGAGAGTGTTACCACAGCTGTGCTGCTCTTGTTTAAATTCTATACAGGAAAACAGCCCAGATGACTTTTGACCCAGCAGGCTTTGGCAATGGTCAACAACAGCAGGTCTCTAGCTCACATAGTTCTGTTATTTACTCTCAGAATCAATAAGCTCTTGCTGTGAGTGTGTGTGTTCAGTGTAAAATGAAAGGTGGATCTTGCACTAGTAGAGCTGTTAGAAGTCTCTAACCAGACCATGTTTATACTTGAACAGCATGTATCTGTGCTTTGCCTTCTAACAGAGGAGAAAAAGAAGTGACGCCAGGCAATAATAAGAGGGGCTATATTTAAAAGACCTCTCTGTGTTGTATGAAGTGGATGTCGGTGAAACGCTGGCCTGCAGGTTCAGAATGCTAATGTCTCCTTGGCTCTGGCTTTTTCCTGGACCCGCACCATGTTTGTCCTCTAGTTTTTTGTGCTCCAGGAGCCAGTGGGGTTTTCTCTACCCACGACGTGCTTCATTGAAAGGACCTCACCGCAGGTCAATGTACAACCACTGATTAAAAGCAGGCCCAGGATTTGCTAGCTCATTTGTGTTTTAGAACATTTTGCTCTGGTGTCTTGGCAACGCAGCCTAGAGGTGTTCGCTTTAAACCTGCATCCCACATCGACGGCAGGATAACAGGTCCCCTGTGCACCCCACAGGATCAAATGAGTGAGCCAGAGGTCCCTGTGTGATTCAACACTGCTTCTCTGTAATTACTTGGCCTGTGGAGCCAGCCATGTGCCAATCACCGCATCAAGAACAAAGTCACAAAGGCACTGTGTTGTTATTCACCTTTGTAAACAGATAATCTCTTAGATTTTACCGTTGTGATTATGCCAACCCCTTGTCAGTTTTCAAGATGATCAGCAGGCTACAAATCCAGATGTGATATTCGCCTGTTTTGCAGGTGATTGTGCCACATTGTGCCAAGTATATTGAAGTCTGTGGGGCATGTAGAGCTTGGTTAATTAAGACCTACTCTAGAGAATAGGGGGGCTTTATTCCCACGACATTAGGTGAAGTACGTGGGGCACTGCTCTATTAATCCACCTTGTGAATTACCAATTGCCGGCGTTTCCGTTAGAGGACCAGGAACAGGCGGGTTTGCATTAATGTGATTCCAGTCTGCAGCTTTTCTTCTAGAAGTCACCACATACTAAATATGAATGAAAAAGAATGATTATTTTTTTTAATATTATGTTTCATGGATTTTAGATGTTAAGTGAAACCTTGATATATAACAATATTGAGGTCCCATTTGTCATTTTTGCCACATTAATAAAAAAAAAAGGTCTGGTTACAGACTTTTTCAGTGGACTGTCTGGCAGGCTCAGCACAGCGTAGTGCGGAGAAAAGGGATAAATGGCAGAACAAAATAGAAAAAGGTTTCTTTTTTCTGAACTGACACAGACATCATATCCTGTTTTTAATTCAAAGCAGTGTGGTAACAATTAATTACATACATAACTATCAGAGGAATGACTTACTTAATGTCTAGACTCTGCTAAGAGATAAAGATTTTATAAAGTATGTCTCTTTCTTTAAAAGCCCTCTTTAAGAATTAGGCATTATGTTGTTGCTGAGCAATCACATTTATTCTTTTGGCCCTCATTTATTATTATTTTTGCTGTTTCTCTTCCTGTGAACAATGGTCAACTGTGAGACAGAAAGAATTTAAGGCTATTTTGGGCATGAAACTTCAGATGATGTGGTTTTTGGGTAGACGAGAGGAGGGGTCTGTGTGTTTCCCCTGGCTGGCTGTCTAGTCTTAGCTGACTTCTCACTGTGAGTGGGTGTCTGTATGCAATTAACATCATAAAGAAAAAGAGAGGCTTCGCCTCCAATGCCTCTCAGTATGACGACACATACAGTACGAGACTTTTTCCATATTCCTGGTTCAGCTTTTCTTTCCCCAGGTGTTCAAGTCAACAATGTTAGTTCACAGTAGCACCCTTACTTGTCTGCTGATTCATTCTGTGACAATGCTTTGTGGGGGAGTAGAGTACAGACATCTATTTGTATGGAACGACATGGCACTTTAAGTAGTCTGAGGGGATTTTAAGTTCTGATGAGGGCTAAGTGTATTTACAGTTAAATGCTCTGTTATTGGGAAGGAAGTGGATTACCCACGTCATCCTGTCTGTATTTGGAGATTTATTCCCAGTTCTGGCCCCAGTAGATCCAGAGAGGAAATGGTAAAAATGTCATAAAGTAAGGCAGGCTACATCTGGAATTATGCTCACATGATTGGAAATTATGGATGGATATGTTGCCCTTATGTAACAGCGGAGCCATGGAAAGCCCCAATGATTTAAAGTACCTTTAACTACATGTGCATTTAACTAATGGATTTTTCTCTTAAGCAATGGGTTTATTTTTCTCTTACAATCTAATTTTACACTGGGGTTATTAGTAATTAGCAAATCACCAAATCCAGCGGCCTTGTCCTCTTGGACTTTTTAGATGTGTTTGCTTTTACACTCATTCTTCTCTCTACCTATCTTCCACTGAACTTTTTTAGCTGTTCAACTGTTCTGCTGCTGTCTTTCCGGGAAACTCTTGGAAAAGAGACAAGGTTCTTCCTGGTTGAATCGTTAAATAATAAAGAAATATAAAAGATACAGTGCTAACTAAGAACATCTTAAAGTTTTATTTTAAAATGTAAATTAAAGGGAACGTATCATGCAAAATCCACTTTTTTAAGCCCTTAAATACCTGTTTTTGTCTTTT
>JBBDHI010000009.1:9823228-9836884 GCA_037177115.1 Craterocephalus stercusmuscarum | reverse complement strand
TGGGTAGGAGGGTCGGGCTCAAGGAGCTGAAGAAGAGGAAGGGGGGTGGGGGGGTGGGGTGTTCGGGATCCTGCCACAGAAAGGGGTGGGATGTGAGAGAGATTTAGTGTTGGGACAGGCACATGATGGTTGGGGGTAGATGGAAAGAGAAAAGGGGGGAAAAAGGGAGCTGTGGATCTGAGCTCAAACGGCCAGCTGTGTTCAGAGAGAGCAGGAATGTGCTTCAGCGTGGGAATGAAGATGCTTTGACATGTTGAGAGACTCTCTTAAGTTTTGATGGATGTATGAAACACTCTGGCTGTATGATGAAAACATCCCGTGAGTACACACTCAGTTGTTGCTGGAAAGAAACTGTCATTTTAGTTCATTCAAGAGTTGGCAAGTTAGGGTTTGCTTAACTGAGGATGATGTGCGTTTTTATTCACAGTTGGTCCCGCAGAAATAGTTTGTATGTTTTGTTTTCTGGGTTAGTATCAAAGGAAGAGGGTTACTGAAAAGTTTTGCTCTGAGAAGCGTAGTTGTCAATCAGTATTTTAGGAAAGAGTGGAATCCAATTGAGCCTCTAAAACTGTTATAATCTTTCATGGCGCTCACCTGAAAGTATGCCAAACCTTTCCTCCAGCACTATGCTGCCTGTCACCTCAAGACAACAAATTGCATAACCAATGTTCTTTACAGCAAATGTTGCATAAAATGAAATGTAAAGGAAGGAGTTGCCCTGGCCACAGATGCTTTATCCGTACACAGCTTTTGACATTTTGGTCTATTGTGTGGAAGTTAAACTGGGTTTCATCTCTTTGTGACACTGTAATTCTATACTGTACACAGTTTTAAAGCTTTGGGTTGTGGAGAGCAAATACAAGTTCTCATTCTTTGGCATGATGCCCGCCCAGTCTTTTATCCACAAGAGATTTCCTTAGAGAGAGGATGAGAGGACAAAATGTCTCAGTATCGCGTTACAGAATGCAAAACAGAGAGGAATTCCCAGCTCATGTTACTTTCTCTCAGTGATCCAACCTGCGGCTATAGGACACAAGAGGACCTGGCAACACTCTCACTATGCACTACAGTTGAATAATACTGGTCAGATATTATCCACCTGGGAGAGGAGTGTAGCTGAACAGAGAGTCTTTAGCTTCTGCCGATGCAGGTGGGAGACCAGAGCAGATTGGGTTCTGTTAGCATATACTTGTTGACTTAATGATTTAAGGGAGTAAACAGTGTTTTTTTTTTAATCCAAGGACACAGGGAACTGTTAATATTTATTCAGTTGTTGGTCAGTCTGAGACCAAAGTCACTTTTTATTGATTTCTGAGTGAGACAGAAGTGAAGCAGCACAGGTGAGTCATGAAAAAACAAATGGGTGAAAGCAGTAATATTCAATTAAAGGAGATAGTGACTGTATAAACACAATACTTTGTGATGGATGGCGCGTTCATGTTGCAGTTGTGGTTTGTTGGACACAGATTTAATCTGAGATCTTGGATCTGTGATGGAAGAGCTGTTTGTTGTCCATGGAGACAGCTTTTCTCAGATATATTTTGTCTCATCCAGCGATTCATAGATTCTTTACATTGTGGAAAGCTTGCTAAACGATGGATGTGTAGTTGAAAATTTATCAGTTTTGTGGCTTTCAAACGTACTTAAAATGGAAAGTATTTACTCTGCATATTTACACATTGTATTAATTTTCAGTTTACTCTTACAACCAACATTTTACTTTATAATAAATTAATATCAGCTTAATAAGAAACTTACTGTTTAGTCAGGAAAACAATTAAAACTGAAGGAATAGTAGTTTGAGGTGAAACATTAGTATTAAAAGGGCTTTGAAATGGACAGTTATAAACACAACTATTCAGGCTGCAGTGGTTAAGCATAGTGATTATTAAGTCTCTTTAAGAAAATTTCAAAATGAAAAAGTGAATGGCAATACATGACCAACTTATGTGACTAAAAAACCTCTTCCCAGATGATGTCATGTAAAAAATATTCCGGCAGAGTAGTCCCCGAAGAAGAGCTCATTTTGTTGTCTTCTTGTGGTTGTCCACTGCAGTATTGTAAAGTCTTTTTGCTGATTTGTTTCTGGTTGGGGCAGGTACTTCTCCTGTGGAAGTGGCTATGAGCTACAAAGCTCGTATTACCACCTTTGAAAATACACAGTCTACAGTAGTTTACTAGCTTTAAACCAGTCAAGGTCTGACTCACATTTCCTTTTTGCAGTTCCTCTGAAGATTGCTTCAGATTTGCTTTGATATCTATTGGAAACCTAACTGAAGCTTACAGAAATCTGCAATTGATCACATTTGTACCCAGATCAGGAGTGGATGGAGTTCCTAAAGAGAAAATTATTAAGATTAGTTTCAGATGATTTTTATTGTACTCGCCCAATTTTACTCATTAGCTTTACATGTCTCTCTGCAGACATAAAATTTGAAAAGTAAATTACACATAACTCTTCCCTCTTACAATCATTGTGTTGTTTTTTTCATTACTTAATGTAAAGTAGCCTGTGTGTTGTATCACTGGTATGTCAGGCATTATGTCTTGTAGAAGTGGTGAATGGCACCCAACCCTATTAGCATTAATGGAAAGGTGCCAACGGTCTGTTTCCTCTCCTTGTCATCAGTAGGTCTGAAGCATGCCGACAGCTCACCCTGTGGGTCAGCATGATCCTGACCACAGGGTCACTTCAATATCAAGAATTTAGACTGTTATTAGAGAGTCCAGAGAACGATTTTCATTTATACAACACTTTAAGCTTGTCTTGTTTGAATAATAATAGAAGTCTTTGCCTGTAGAATACACGGTGCAGATGTTCTTTTTTTTAGGTTCTGTTGATGAAATTGTGGTTTATTCCAAATGAAAATTAGCTTTTTTATGTGGTCAAATTTCACTTTTTATCTCTGTTCTTGTCTTTCAGAAATTGAGGCAAAAGAGGCGTGTGACTGGCTGCGGGCAGCAGGATTTCCCCAGTATGCTCAGCTCTTTGAAGGTAATAAAAGCACTCTGTGAACTCCCACACATGCAGCCGGGGGGGATTTGTTGGTCGATTAAAAAGTTACTGTAGAGATTAATGAAGTAGCTCTCCAATAAAAGCTCTGAAATAAACAAAAAAAATGCATTTTATTTGAGATCTGGTTTGAAATGAAACTGTTTGAATATGGCCTTTTCAAGATGATGACTGATCATTGGTATGCAGTGACTTCTTGTCTGCTCCCATCGTTGTCCACAAAACCATGTATTCATGTGCAGCATAGTGAGCCTCATTTACACAACTGTTTCTGGGAAGCCTCGGAGCCAAGGCTTCTGTCAGATCTGTAGACACCACAGAACAAGTGGAATATCAGATGCTTTTAAGGTCTGATCTTTTCCAAGCTACGATTACTAAATAAACACATCTTCTGAGCTTAAAGCTTGAAGTCATGGGAAGAAACAGGCTTTATCAGAGCTTTAAGGAACTCCACTCCCACAGATCTCTGTGCTGGAGCCAGACTTTTGATTATGCTTTGGTGCAATATAGTTATTTCCTGGGTTAGGTGTTCAAAACAATATTAATGATTTAGACTATTATTAGGGTATAATCATGTTTCAAAGTCCTCTGTATATCAGCGTCCCTGCCCTGCAGAACAGGCTGAGCCTTGTTGAGCCTGGTTGCTCATCACAGCTTCTGCTTTTCATAAGAACTGAACAGCTTCACATGAATGCAGTGGAATGTTAGATTTAGTTTCTTAAGTTATGTAAGAGGAAGCTCATACCCAGAGCAAGACGTAATGCCTGCACAAGCCCGAGTGCTGTTATTTGGGAAGATTCTGTCTGCTCTCATTAGCATCACACAAAGTTTGATGGTCTCACTCTACTTCTGGAAGGAATGTGACTCCCAGATCTTATTTTCCCAATTATGCTATCCTTTTATTTTTCTCAGTTGAACAGAAGTATAGTGACAGCGGAATGTCAACACTGCCACTCACTCTGATTTTTGTGCTATTTTTTTGCCCCCAGATTCCCAGTTTCCTATTGACATTAGCCCTGTGAAAAGAGATCATGACTTTCTGGATAAAGACCTGGTGGAACCTCTTTGCAGGTAAAAATATATTTGATCCTGAATAGACTGAACCTTATCTATAAATCATTTCCATCACATACATTTGCATTGTCCTAAGAAAGGGCAAGGAAAGTGTATGCATGTGCATAGACTTCTAAAATCAAAAATAGATAGACATTTCACATTGCATAATGGCATCACTTTATGTAACTTCTATTTGTTTAAATGGGCAACAAGTGATTTTGTTGGGGATTGAGACCAAAACATAAGTGTGTCATGATTAACAGTTTCTTCCTCCCTGTCGGCTATGGCTCAGAGGTAAAAGAGCAGAACTATATCTGAATGCAAGCAGTATAAAGGACAAGAGCAACAACTTTATTGTTTTCTAGAGCAAGTCTGAAAGGAGCTTTCATTGCAGCAACACTAGATCTAAATAATGACCGATCCAGGAGAAGGAAAGCGAGCCCCGAGTCGAATCGTAACTTCTCTCGTTGTCTCAGCATTGTTTTGTTTATCCTTGTTTTGTCCCTTGCTTTACCCGAATTGTTTGCCATTGAATGTGGCTCTTTGGGTGGTAAAATGTGTTCCCAGTCATCTTCAAATGAACGCTTACAACTTCCGCCATTCCCTGCAACGTGGAAGGAGACCACCTTTGTAAACAACAGTCTCGATATCAACACAGAGAGACTGTGTGACGTCATGCTGTTCCAGATGGAATTAGACGTCTAGATCTTCACATCGCACATTTTTAATTCTTTCAACCTAGAAATTATTAATTTACGCTTGTTGCTCCTTTAACTTGAATATAAGTATCTCATGCAGAAAAGAAAACTTGCCACTCACTGCTTTTATACTTCCTGAAATAATTAAATCAATACATAAGTGCATACAGACCCTCAACAGTTCATTCTCATCTGATGACACAGAAGACAGCCAACAGTGTGATTTAATAAAAGCTATAACTAGAAATCATAAAAAATGATGATCCTCTCTACCTCTGATATAACTGCATGGGAACTACTGGACTTATGTTCTTTTCTTTATTTGCCAGAGTAAAACGAGTAGAATGTACACCAAGCCGACAACTGGTGGTTCCACATAGTGTTTTTTTTATTCAACCTCAGATGAAAACAGCACTTCAGCTACGACAGTAACTATAGCAACGCTCCTTAGAGGGAAGCAGGAGAAGCATTAGGAGGGCCTCGCACAGCTCAATATACTGTGACTCTAAACAACCCTAAAGCAACTCATCTAAATTCCAAACTAGCTGCCAGATGAATAGAAGACAATTGGAAACAGTTCCACCTCCAATGTGATTTTGTCCATGACTTTTCAGCATCTCTATGGTAACATAAGAATGGCTATATGGTGAGTTATGCCACCACAGTCCCAGAACCAAAATAAATACCACCTTACAGTACATATCCCGTGTGTCTTTGATAGAGCTGAAACTGATAGAGATTTCATGTATGTGGGGGCTCTGTCTCTATGATCTCAGGCTAAGCACCTTCTTATTTTAGCAACTGTGTTTAAATCTCTTTAGGCCTTGGGAATAAAGGGCCCCCAGGTTAGAAATCCTCTGTTCAGTTGCGGCCCTCTATCTTCAGTTGCGATCATGGGAACGTCTTGTTTGACCAACTCCTGTCATCTGCATCAGTGGTGTATACATAGTTAGAGCCTCCATAAATGAACAACGCTGTCAATCCTTAACAAAGACTGCTATAACTGGAGCCATTCAAACTTTTGATTGTCTTACCACAAGTTTTTTTTATGTTGTCATCTTTTCCATCTGCTCTTGTTGGTCCTTAAACAGATTTCGTCCTCTTGTGTTCAGTATATTGTGCTTGGCACACCGTCAAGCTCTAGAAACTTTAGCAAACACTGGGCACAAGGGTTAAAGCCCAAGTTGCTGCTGTTTATTAGCTTTTTATGTTATTGTAAATATTCCACCTCCAGTAAGACTTTTTAGAAACTGAGTTTGGGACATTTTAAACAGTATAAACAGCAAACCCTGAAAAAAATACTAATACCAACCACATGTTTGTTTATATGCAGCTAGAATGCAATGTACAAGATATATTTGTCTCTACTTTTAGACAAGCCACTTTGAATTTGCTTGTCTGTAATTGTTTTATTCTTATTTTTTTCACCTTGTTATCACTTTTCTTCAAAGTCCTGCATGCAGCCTCTCCAGCCATAATCAGTTAGATCCAACCTGGGGAGAAAAAGAACAGAGGAACTGACAATTACCAGTGTTTATTAGGTTTAAAGTATTATGATGTGGTCAAACTCAATCATCCCTCTGGGTCTGATTGTACATCCAAAGCAGAAGTTGATTAGATTAACTCTTAAATAGAACAGAAAAGGATCTATTTCTGGTCTGCTCATTAAGAAGCTATTGTAGTGTTTTTTCTTGTTTGCTGAGAACAGCTTTCATCTCTGGGATGTTTTCTTTTCAGGCGACTCAACACACTGAACAAGTGTGCCTCTATGAAACTTGATGTGACTCTTCCAAAGAAAAAAGTAAGTGAGGACTCCTGACAAATAAATATTGTGTTAGGATTTTTTTTGAATGCGTGCCTCAAAATTTTTATTACCCTTGTTCATAGTCTACATGTATCTATTTTACCTATATGAATATTACTATATGCATGTACTGTGCCTTTTTTGCTTTGTTTGAAAAAAAGTATTTAAATATCATAACCATGAATTAAGATCTCTGTTCTTGTTAGAAATGTTATAGTTTGACAAAGAATGCCTTAAGTTAAACATGTTCTTCCTGCTCCGACATATATATCGCCTGGCATTGTCCTTTTGACCTACTTTCAGGGATATTTAAGAGTGTTCCATTGTTGGCTTCATGTCCTTTATTACTTTTGTTTGTTACCAGACTGGAATGTAGCCCGCTGGCATATATATTAATAACCCTTTCCTGCCGCAATCTAGCCATTAACTAACAAACATTAGCAGCCATTAATTGTGAGCTAACGCATTCTCCAGCTGTTTCCTCCAACTGTTCTTTGTGGCATACAGTACAGTAACTGTAGTCTAATGCTATATATGCTTTTCTTGGCATTCATTCTAATGTTTATTAAAATTGTTCGCACTCATACCAGGTAGTGAAGGAAATTGTGTATGTATATATATAAAAAATATCTCTTGATTATTAAGTTTTTTGAAAAGATGCATAAGTCTTTAACGTACATTAAGTTCAGTGCATTTACATTATTTTATCTTTTTTCTTAGTGTTTTACATTTTTGAGAAATCCAAGTCAGAAAATGTATATTCAGAAATGAAAATATGTGATGGATGTTTTACATTCTGTTTTTCTCCAGAGTGAAGACTCTGATGAAGAAGACCTCGCCATCAGTGACAAATGGACCTTTGAGTGGAGCAGCCGGCGTTGGTCCAGGTTACAGGACATTGATTGTTTGCTCCAAAACCACACAGAAGGCCAGACTTCCAGGGACGGCGTCACTCTGAAAACCACCACCAGCAGCGAGAGTGTTCTGACGGACCTCAGCGAGCCCGAGGTGTCTTCTTTGCACAGTGAAAGCAGCGTGGGCAGTGGTCATAGGGGACTCAGCACAGAGGACTCTGACTGCTCAAACCGCACCTACTCAGATTCTGCAGCGATGCCAGACTCTACTTCTCTCACAACGCCTCACATCCCCAAAGAATTTTCTCATTACGGATCTCTACCCAATAAGCATGGCAAAACAAGCCGCACTCGAGCCAAAGACTTCCTGAAGCGTATGGAGACCCTGAGGTCCCGAGGAACCCTGGGGAAGGCTCGTAAGACGTTGGTTATCGGCTCTCCTGTGCTGCAGCAAGAGGCCCAGGCACTGAAGACATTGCGCTGTGTCGAGATCGTAAACGGAGACGGCGACGCTCCAGAACCACCATCCAGCAAAGTTCTGCTACCCCAGTCCGGTAGTGAAGGAAGCAGCCATTCAAGTGGCAGCACCGTCAGCACACCCAGTCTGAAAGAGCGTAAGCCTCACCGAGCAGACTACAAGCGCAGCGGCATGTATTTGGAGGACATAGACATTTTCCCCAGCACTCAAATAAACAAAGTTGCGGAACAAAACCGCAGAAATGAATTTTGCTCCTACGAAGATCTGGTTGTCCACATTCCCAAAGACCATAAGCCAGGAACATTTCCCAAAGCACTGTCCATAGAAAGTCTGTCCCCAACTAATGGTGCCTCCATTAACTGGCACACAGGGAGCATGCATCTGGATTCCCCACTTATATCATGCAGAAAGGAATCCAGACCCGTTACCGAATGCTGCTCCAGAGGTAGCCGCATCAGCGTTTATGATAATGTTCCTGGGTCACATCTCTATGCCAGCACTGGAGACCTAATAGATTTAGAGAAAGAAGACTTGTTTCCCCACCTGGATGATATACTCCTGCATGTAAATGGTCTGCAGCAGATAGTGGATCATTGGTCAAAAAATGTGCTGCCTGGAGGGGAAGGGCTGGCTCAGCTGGGCAGCGAGAAGGAAGACGTAGGGCTGCAGTCTTCTAGTCAGATCACGTTGGAATTTGAGGGAAATTCAGTTGCAGAAAGCCAGACCATACCTTGTGATGGAGACAGAGACAAAGTGTCGCTGGTTGAGACAGAATCGACAAGGCTCAGAGAGAGGAGGGACTCAGGAGTCGGTGCTTCACTCACAAGACCTAACAGGTGAGACTGGATCAAAACGTTTTTATTTGAAAATGCAGTACTTTTTAGATTAACAGAACCAATAATAAAACATCTTTTCATCTCTTATGACATCAGGTTACGATGGCCAAGCTTTCAGATATCTAATCGGCTAAGCCACTCAGTGGCATCCCTGCAGATCACAAACCAGTCAGCAGGCCAGCTGAGTTTGTTACAGAAGTTTTCTCTTTTACGTCTTACTGCGATCATGGAAAAATACTCAATGTCAAACAAGCACGGCTGGACTTGGTAAGTCTTATATAAACTCTCAAATCTCTGAATGCATTGATGTTTGGTGTTTGTCCAAAATGCTATGGTTAAGCCATAATGTATAAAACTCCGTTAAAACTGTTTTTTTGTTTGTGCATTCTGTGAGATTTTGAAAGGTTGTACTGATGTGTCTTCAAGGTCTGTGCCAAAATTTATGAAGAGAATGAAGGTACCAGATTATAAGGATAAGAATGTGTTTGGCGTGCCGCTCATAGTACATGTGCAGCGCTCTGGACAGCCTTTGCCTCTTGGCCTGCAGCAGGCCCTACGATACCTGAGGAGCCAGTGTCTTGACCAGGTCAGAAACAACTCAATCTCAAGTTGAACTTCAATTTAAATGTTTTTGTTGTTGTTGTTGTTGTTAACACATCTAAAAAGCTGTGCCGGATTTTTCTGCACTGGTTCTGAGAAGTTAAGTGGAATTGATGCACAACATGATGAGAAGTTGCTTTCGGTGTTCAGGCTAACGCCCAGTCCTCTGTTTGGCTTCCAGGTGGGTCTTTTTCGTAAATCAGGGGTGAAGTCCCGAATTCAGGCTCTGAGGCAGATGAATGAAAGTTCTCCAGACAATGTGAACTATGAAGACCAGTCTGCTTATGATGTGGCTGACATGGTGAAGCAGTTTTTCAGAGATTTACCAGAGCCCCTGCTAACCAGCAAGCTTGGGGAGACTTTCCTCCATATCTATCAGTGTAAGTTCATCACTTTCCACGTGTCTCCCTTTTTTATTTATTTTTTTATAATTTTTTTATTATTATTATCATCAGGATTTAATTTTATTTTCAAAGTTATTGTATAGGGTAGGGGGGTATGAAAGCTATTCCCTGTAACTATGTCTGTTCAGAAGGAATTACAAAATCTGTCTTTCACATGTGCAGATGTACCAAAAGACCGAAGGTTGCAGGCTGTTCAAGCAGCCGTCATGTTGATGTCGGATGAAAACCGAGAGGTGCTGCAGACGCTCCTCTGTTTCCTGAGTGATGTCACTTCCTCCGTGGAAGAGAATCAAATGACACCAATGAACATCGCTGTGTGCCTTGCCCCTTCACTTTTCCACCTCAACATCCTGAAGAAGGACAATCTATCACCAAAGTACTTGTTTTTCTTGTTTTTTGAGTTGGATTTAATTTGGTGTCTAAGATATTGAGACCACCACTTTGCCCAAAAGATAATGATCAAGACTTGCATGTATTCTATTAACTCCTTTGTGATTATCATCACCTATAAATCCATAAAACAGAGCATGAAATGAGTTGCAGATACTAGTCAGGCTGTCGACTACTTTCTGTGGGGCAGTTTTAAAAGGAAATGACTTTTTATGCTTTAATGTTTAATGAGCTCATGCTGTGTACAAACAAAACAAAGCTCACTAATTTACCATGTTAAAATTGTGGCTAAAGGCATCAAAGGGGTTTCCCACAGAGCGGAATGGGGTTTATACACTTCTTTATTGGGGATGTTGACCTGAAGATGGCTGGCCCTAATCAGTTGTCTCTCTCTGTGTAATCTCCAGGGCTATGCAGAAGAGGTACGCCACAGGAAGACCAGACCAAAAGGATCTGAATGAAAACTTAGCAGCTACACAGGGCCTCGCTCATATGATTGTTGAGTGCAATCGTCTCTTTGAGGTAGAACCTGTAACTAATATCTTCTGGAAATTTCATACTTAAGTTTACCACTTTTAACTCTTGATTTTTTTCGTTTTTACACCCGTTAGATCCCTCATGAGATGGTCACTCAGTCACGCAATTCATATGTGGAGGCTGACTTACATGCACCAACAATTGATGAGCTGTGCAAGCAGTTGGAAGATGACGATGGAACGTACCAAACACATATGGATGGGAGACTTCAGGTTCTGCTGAAAGAGGCCAGAGAAAAGTCCAAATACTGGGTGTCATGCAACAGCTCTGATAACACAGAACTTTACTACAAGAAGGTTGGTGCTCTTTCTCTGCAAGTGG
The DNA here is from genome assembly GCA_037177115.1 of Craterocephalus stercusmuscarum. NCBI lineage: Eukaryota > Metazoa > Chordata > Actinopteri > Atheriniformes > Atherinidae > Craterocephalus > Craterocephalus stercusmuscarum. The sequence goes on along the minus strand of JBBDHI010000009.1, from coordinate 9,825,893 downwards.
ACCTCTGTCTCAAAAAGGATTTGTACCTGTTTCAGGATTATTGGTGGATCAAAACCAAACAATAGCAAGTCATTGCTGTTAGCATTGCTTCCCTTGAGGATGGATTTTAGAATGGATTCACGTTATGACGGTTGGTATCTTTGCATCAACCAGGTGGGAGATGGAAACCCTTTGAGACGTTGGAGAGTGTCTGTGGAAGTGGAAGCACCACCATCTGTTGTGTTGAACCGGGTGCTGCGTGAGCGCCACCTGTGGGATATGGACCTGCTCCAGTGGAAAGTATGTGAGACACTGGACAAACAGACCGAGGTGTTTCAGTATGTCCTCAATCGCATGCCCCCGCATCCCAGCAGAGACTTTGTAGTTCTCAGGTTAGTAATGTCAGAAAGAAAACGCTTCAACATATCGTTTGATTTTGAATCGTCACACTGTGTGTTTTTAGAGCATATGCTTAATCTCCTTTTGTGTATCCAAGGTCTTGGAGGACAGACTTACCCAAAGGGGCTTGCTCCCTGATTTCCGTGTCAATAGAGCATGAGGTCTGTTCTCCTGTAGGTGTGGTACGAGCTATAGTCCTGGAATCCAACTACTTGCTTGAACCCTGTGGCTCAGGAAAGTCCAGACTAACCCATGTCTGCAGAGTGGACTTGAAGTAAGTTCCACAGAAAACGTATTTTTTTCTCTCACACACACAGAAGATGTATCAGTGATTTTCATGTAGGATTGCAGCATTTCTGAGATATGTGTTTAATGGGGAATAAGTGTATGTGCTGTATTTGTACTAAGTTTACCATTTGATTTCAGGGGAAGGACTCCAGAATGGTACAACAAAGCATTCGGACATCTTTGTGCTGCAGAAGCTGCCCGAATCCGCAACTCCTTTCAGCCACTAATCACAGACGGCCCAGAGACCAAAATCTAAAATACTTTGTAGTTGCATCCGTTCAGCCTTTGACTTCAAGAATGAGCCTTTGAGTCACTGTGAACAGTCAGATGCAAATGTATAAACATGACCCCAAAACATAAGCACAGTTTATTTTTTGTAGAAATGCTCCGAAAATAAGTTCAAGCTTTTCTGTACTTGCACAATGGAAAACAAGAGGACATTTAAAAGGTGCTGAGCATAATTATTCAATGGGAATTTAATGATCCTGCCAATGTCCTCAACATGATGATGTTATTCACCATTATTTTGTTAAACATGTATGTAAGAATAATAATCTTTAATAATATTATTGTTTTATCATTTGTTTCATATACAATGTCTAGGACATTTAAGCCTAAATGCTTCTGAGAAGCAATTATGTTATTCATTTCAGATATAAAGCTATAATAATTATGATGTACATTCAAGTGTCTGTATATATCTATGAAAATACTGTAAATGCAGACTGTATATTTTGTAAATATGTCAAGGGATAAAAAAGTTCCTATGTTAATTTCTTATATATTGATTCTTTCACAACCTTCCTGTAATACACAAAGTACAAGATTGTAAGCTGGTTTTACTTTGCTTCAGTATTGACATGTTCTGATGGGTGTAACTTTATTCAACTCTGACCTCCAGTGGTTGCGAAAAGAATGACTTAGGGTTTGACTTGATCATACCTGCTTTAGGGTACTAGATTTTACAGTCGAGTACAAGAAACATGTTTTTTAAATAAAACTATCAAAATGATCAAATGTTTGTATTTTCACACCTTTTTTACTTGCACCTGACAGCAGCCATATAAGAGAAAATGTTATAGTGAAATTTGTTGAGATTGCTAAAAAAAAAAAATAATGGTTCATATCAACAAGAAACTCAAAATCAGATTTTTGAAGAGAATCTCCACCATCATCCTATTTAATGCAACGGATTAAGCAGTTAAGGATGTTTATCTGATCTGGCTTTGTCATAAATACACTGACAACACAAATGTGATCTTTACTGATCTTTGTGATCAGTAAAATAATTGGTTGTATTATATTAATGTATTTACCCTTTACCCTAACATCAGAACAAAGCTCCCATTTATCAAGTTATTTTTAGGTACTTAATATCATCAGGGGTGAGAAGAAAGATCTTCTACTGCTGATGTTTCAAATCAGGAATTGTATATGCCTATTATAATGAAGGCAGTAATTTCATAATGTGTGTGTGACACACAAACACATTTAATTTCACCCTAGTTTTAATGCTGTCTTGACATTATTTACAGCTTGGGGCTGTAGTTCTAAGTAATAAATACTCAGATAGGATGGATGGGACGACAGTGATATTATTGTCCATGTGTTTTAACTTTGTTAGTGTTATTCGTACTAGAATTGTGAATACTAGGTCTAGAGAAGATGTGCCACCATGTTGTGGCAACAAGGTAGTGCACACTTGTTTCTGTTGACTCTCATGTCTCACTGAGACTGTGGGTTGCTGTAGTTTATTGAATTTCATGCAACAGTAGGCGTTCTTCCAGTTTCATGAACATAAAAACTTGTCTCAGGCTTTTTGTTTGTTAGATTGTCCTAGTTGGCAAGAAAATGAGGCGACTTGGAAATGTACCACAGACCTACATTTAGTGCTGTATATTTGTATAATCCATCCATCCATCTTCTACCGCTTATCCGGGGTCGGGTCGCGGGGGCAGCAGCCTAAGCAGGGAAGCCCAGACTTCCCTCTCCCCGGCCA
>JBBDHI010000009.1:9786985-9797061 GCA_037177115.1 Craterocephalus stercusmuscarum | reverse complement strand
TATCGGTATCGGTGGCTAAAAGTATGATCGGAGCATCCCTAAACTAAACACATCTAAACCTATAATCTGCATATACAGCTGTATTGTGTTTTCAGCTGCTGTAACATCAATACAGTCTTGTTTGTTCCTTTGACAGCTGTCATTTCAGTCACTGTGTGGAAATGTTTTCAGAGTGCCTCCAGCAAACTTAAAGTTTACACCAGCGTTCTGTAGCTCCGTTTTCAAAGCCCCTGTTACCTGCGAGGTCATCTTAAACTTGACAGGTGATACAGAAGCAACACAGAAGGGATTACAGGAGAATGAAGCAAACAGTAGTGGAGAAAATATGTTCAACACTTAGTTATCGTTACCTCTCAAGCCTCTTATTGTATCTGCAACTTCATCAGCATGATTTAGACACAAGCTCATTTACAGTCCATATCCATATAAATGAAAACATGAGAGCTGTAGTTTTTTTTTATATTCTATTTTTCATTAAAACAAGCACAGCATCATTAGCATTAATGAAGCTGATTGCATTTCTATAAAATACTTGTAAATTTAATCTTTTCAAATGAGCAAATTTATTTAAATATGTTTGTACAATTTTTAAGGGATTTATTTTCCTCAAAAATCTGCCATGAATGACAGCCTGCATGAATTAAAGATGGTCTATGTTGTGGTGCTCTTACATTTAGCCGTATTTTATCCCATTAGACATTCATTTATTGTTCATAGCTAAGCTCCAGTGTTTTCAGTTAATCTATCTACTGTGTCATGCGGGACTTCTCAAAGAATTATGGATTAAAACACAGCAAGCTTTCAGGTACTGACAGACGTACCATGTTATTATGGCATCAGTTTATTATTCAATGTGATGATATTATTTCAATGATATTTGGTAATGTCTATATGATCATGCCTGGCCAAATACATGTCAGAAAAGTTGAGTTAGAAAATGAGTTGGGCTCTCATTTATATTCAATATATACCTGTTTCTTAAATCAGAATGTTAACAGTGCTGAATGATAGGTGGGGAAAAGATAAAGGTACATTGTAGAAAAAACTTGAGGATAAAAATGAGCACATTAAATATTGCATACAGTACATGATCCAGTTATGTAAGAACTGCCATCCTAATGCAGAAGACATAGCTTTACCAAGTGCAGCTTCAGATTTGCACCCACTATAATAAGTTGAGTTACCAGATTTATATTTAAGTTCCTATTCCCATTACATTTGGCTGGGGACTGAATTAGAGTCATGTTGAACTATTAGTTCAGCTCCTCTAACCCCTCTGTCTGGATGGTCTCCTGAATCACACTTTAGGGGGAGGCAGTCCGACTGTCCCTACTCGTACATTCATTCTTGCTTAAAAGGCAGCTGGTGCTTCCAGGTCCGTCACAGAGTCGCTGGTGTTGTGGTCGATGTGCCTGTGTTTCTGCACTGAGCCGTAAGATTGCCATGTGGCAGAGAGCGTGGCCAAGTGTCCATTGGGGCATCTGCAGATTAGTGCGTGTGTTGCCTGAGTGATCATGTTTCTTGCCTGTCCAATCCTGCCCTCTGAGTCTAAAGGTACTGGCACATAGTCACACTGTGTATGCTGTTCGGAGCCCATCATGGTGACAATAAAGAACTTCAGCTTCATCTGTACTTGTTACACAAAAATATCCTCATCGATGAAATGAGACTCTATATTACAGACTGCCAATAACTTTCTCTTCCAAAAAGCTTAAAAAAGCATATTTCCAAAGCTTTTCTTGATGCGAATTCATTACCCAGCTGAAGAAGCACCATCTTGTTTTTCAGCAGAAAATCCATTGGGGATATGTACTGGAACAGAGTTTTGATAGACATAAGCTTTAAGAAGTGTGGTTGTACACTACCAGATCAATAGCTGCACCTAATAAAACACACTACGAGCCAGAATATTTGAAATTCAATCGTCTTTTCATATAGTTGCCACTGACCCCAAGGGGAGACCTGATTCTATGTTCATTTGTTTGTCAGAGACACACAAGCACCTGTGTCAGCACAGCCTAAAACTAATACCACCGAATGTGCCTTTGGAATCTTTTCATCTTCAGGCTCTTTAGTTTTTCAGTAGTAGGGTTTCTGAAATATTAACTTCACTATTTTCTATATTTCTGTTGGAATAAACGAAACAGTGATGGTATAAATGTCCTCGAAAGGCAGCAGCGTGACTAGTCTTTAAAAAGTTTTCACTTTTATAATTGGTGGTCTTCTGTCCATGATGCTATGATGGCAGCACTTGTTTGCTTGTACTCACATTTTAGGAGGTAAGTGCTGTGCTTTTAGAAGACGAGCGAAGGGTTTCATGCTGTGAATAAATTCAGCTGTTGGTGCGACTTTGCTGTTTCAACACACCCATGTTCATCCATAATTAAACAATGCCCGTGTATGCTTTTTATCCATGAATTCTGAGATCTTGGTCTAATAATCGTGCACAGCATCCATCCTGCATGTACAGTGATTACCATATTATTTGATACTTTTTGCCACAGCTGAGTGAGGCTCCATTAGAGGTTTCTAGTATATTATACGCATGTAAATACCCAAAAAAGAAATAGTATGCCAATTTTGATCCCGTGTCATCAAACCTTGCTGATTCTGTTGGGTTTGGGTTAAATTTGTGAACATTATGATTTTTGGTTTGACTAAAACTACGATGAAACATCACAAATATGCTTTGCTAATTCCGAGTAAGAAATGTTATTTGCCATTTTCTGGTTAGTTTTACTTACTCGTCGACATACATTTTTACAAATAAAAGACAAATGAATCTTGGATCTCACCAGGTGGCAGCTGAAATAGGGTAGTATTGGAATAAATGAACAAATAAATGAAAGACAAATTGCAGCAAATTAAGTTCCATATTGCAGTGTGTTTCAAGTGCTGCAGAGTAGAAGTCTCTGAAGATTCAAGAACGAGTTTGGCTAACTCACTCCACCATCATTTAATAAACAGTCTAATAGTTTTGCCACCTGAGAAGTTAAAACTTGTTGAAAATGTATTAATATGCTACTTAAGGGGGTGGAAACCCAAATTGTCTGGAGTTTATCAGTGTATGTGCATGAAAAGGATGCATTTTTACTTCCACTTTCACTTAGCAGCATTCTGCTCAGCAGCCTCATGACATTAGACAGATTGAAGCTGACAGATTGTGTTGATGCAAGTAATTACACAGCAGATCAAATAAGACCATAACTGAACCATCAATCACTGTGCTGCAAACATACTGCGCTCTTTCTAAATGTGTAAAAACCCGTGAGAGAGGTTTTGGTAAAATATCTTTTTAGTTAGCTGTGATGTGATATACTTTGCTTTGAACTGCTGCAATATGTTGACTCATTTTTTTAGTTGATTAATGAGTTGTTCCTCCAACGCTTCAGTGCCAGGAGACTGTCAATAAAAGTTCCCCATGCAGATGACTCCAGCTTGTTTTTGCTGTGTTTTATTTGTTCTTTGTGTTTGATAACCTATTTGACATGCAGCAGGAGAGGTGAGTGAAAACCACTCTCTTTGCCTGATATAAACTGAGCATGGCACCTGGTTGTGTTGTTTTAATGTTGTTTTGTCTTGGTTCCAAGGAGCTTTCAGAGCTTATAAAAATCTCTGCTGCGGAGGACTGTTTCCCCCTGCGTCTCTGTCCGCTATTTGGTTCAATGCATATATCACCAAATATCACAAACTGTTAATATCCCGCAGCTGCCAAAAAGAGCCATTTTTATGTTGGTGATGTTTGAATAGTAAATATTTGCATTCTTTAATGTATGATGTGTTTATATCCTTTCTTGGCTTTTCCCCCTTTTTAAAACCCAGGGAAAGCTTGAATTATTCATTCTCTTTTCACTTTCTCCCAGCATGAACATGACAGTGAGGGTTGAGATAGAGGTTGAAGTGCAGGGAAGCCACAGAAAGATTTGCCTTTTCCTCTCCTGGTCGTTTTTGTAAAACGTCATTGAGTGAATGAGGCAGTTTGGAGTCTATATCAAATCTCTGTAAATATTTGGTCAGGAATAACTTTGGTTGACACTGTTGTTTTTTCTTCCATGTTGGGGTACCGCATTTGCAGTTAATTTGATCAACTTCTTTTTTTTTTAATGAGAGAATGTATTATTTTCATTCATACAGTGGGATTTATAGTAGTAAAACAACAATTTTGTGCTGCTGGTATATCCTAAATGTTAAAATCTTTGATATCATAAGAATTAGTTTAAATGTTAGTGTGTGACAGTGAAAATGTCCAGGGTTTAATACAAGTTTTATATGTTTTTAGTACACAGACATAATTTTTAGTTCCTCTTTAGTCTGGTTCATTATTTCACTGTTTCTTAAAATCAAATAAAAGATCAAATCACATTTAGCTCATGAAGCAAAAAGCAGCACAAAGTGCTTTACATCATAAAAACAATTTATGCATATTAAATATAAATCTCAAGTCTTCACACACACAACAATTTAAAATACACACCTACCCCTACTCTTTCTCTCTCACACACAAAATCACATACACACCAGACTGATTCTCCTTTAGGCTGTTACACAGACGAGGGCCAGGGTGGTGGAACGTGGCCTCAGGCATATGTTTTAGTTCTGACTTTGGGAACAATTAAAAGGCCAGTACCTAAAGACCTGTGGGACCCCGAAGGCTCATAATTTAAAAGCAGATCAGATAAATAAAAAGGCTAATGGCCGGAGACTATTAAAACATTTACAAACAGAAACGCATGTGGAGCCAATGCAGTGATTTTAAAACCGGTGTTGTGTTTAGCTGCTCTCTGGTCCATGTCACCACATGTGCAACTGAATTGTGAAGTTGTAGGTTTGAAATACAGTAGTCTTACGGAATACAGAGAGCAGGGTGTTACAATTATTTTATTTTAAAGATAAGAAATCTTTATGTATGGTATATTTGTGACTAGTTTGAGAAAAGTAGTGTTTTTATTCACTAAATGTCCAAACCTATAGGCCAAATACTTATACACACACAATGGTCCTGACAGTATGTAAATTACTCTAAATCACTTTTTATAAAAAATTGTCCACTAAATAAACAAATATAGACATAGAAAAGCCACAAAGCTTAACATTGCTTCAGTTGACATGTAAACACAGAAGACATGTAGTTGGATGTTGGTCCTGCAGCAAATAATACATTTTGCCATGGATAAATACCTAGTTCAAGAGATTTATGATGTGTGACAGGTTTTTACTAGCTGTTTGTACATATAGCATGTGCTGAATTTGTGTGGTAAACCCCCCTCAAGCAAAGTCGTCCTATTTCTTACTTGCTTTTGTTAAACGTTTCTCTGGCTTATATATATATGACAGCAGCAAACAATTAATCGATTATCGATTAATCGTCAATAAGAAATTACTCGATTAAATAAATAAATTGCAATTAATCGATTTATGCCTGTAATTCCTCACCAGCCCAAATGAGGGTGCATGACAACAGAAGTCGATGCACATGCAGGAACACAAGAGAAGCCTTTCTCTGACCATACACATAATAGTTATTATATTAAATCAAATTAATAATAATAATATGATAATAATAATATCTTTGTTTGCATCGTTCCATGTGTGAATGTGGTCCTGCAGTCAAGAATAAATCTTTTATTTATTTGCATTTTCGTAGAAAGGAACCTGTTGATTCAGAGGGAAGTTCAGCTTCTCAGAAAAATTGACGCTGATCAATTAATCGATCATTGATCGATAGGATGAAACAACTATCGATTAATGAATTACTTAATAATTTGAATCCCTAGTTCCACGTAAGATGTTAAGGTTAATATTGGCATGTCTGGAGGTTATCTTGTTTTAGATTGGGGATACTAAGAAGCCATTGTGTCTCTTGCACTTCTGATCAATCTATTTCTTCATGGATAATGCTTTGAGCCAGAGATAAATCCTTTAAAACTGGTAAAGATTTCTTCTTTTCCTTGTCAAAAATGGCCTTAGATACACTGCTCCAAACATTAAAGGGAACACATCTTGATGAAAAAAATATTCCAGTTGAAAATCTTTATTCATTATTTAGTGGAATTTGTTTGAGAACAAAACATCATAAGAATGATTAAAATGATCAACCCATGAAGGTCTGGATTCAGAATCATACTCAAAATATAACTAGAAAGATCAGATCACAGGCTGACCTGACTTCTGTGGACATTTTTATTGATTTTTTTTTTAAGCATCTTCAGGACAATTTAAAATGAGGTTCAGTAGAGTGTGTGGCCTCCACGTGTCTGCGTGCAGCCCCTACAATGTCCATTAGCTATTCTTAATAGATGCAACATTACAATAAAAACAAAGAAACATAGAAGAAAAACCATAAGAGACTATATGAACATATACAAATATCCATATATATATATCCACATACACATGCCCATATATATATACATACATGTGTATGATACATCATGAAATATAACGATAAAATATCATAAATAAAAGGATGAATAAAAGATGAAGGATGTTCTCCTGAGGGATCTCCCAGACCTGGATGCAAGCATCAGTCAACTCCTGGACAGTTTGTGGCAGTGGGATGGAATGATACAGCACGTCCCAGATGTGCTCCATTGGATTCAGGTCTGGTGAACAGGCAGGCCAGTCCTGTTCCTCCTTGCACAGAGGAGCACATGGCTGTTTCTGCTACTGGGTGGTTGTCCTCATGTGCTGCCCTCTTGGTCTCCTGACATGCTGGCCTGCTTCCTGGGTTCAACAAGCCCAGTGAACTAACCTGCGCTGAATGGAATCCCCTGCTTAAGTGGCTGGGCAGAACAAATTCATGGCATGGAGACAACTTGATGATGGCACAATCTCTCACCTCCTGGAATATGCTAAATTTAAAACTGCCGCCATTTCTGCGATGGAATATACTGTATAAGATGGCGAGTGTCACGAACATCAAAGCAAATTAAAATAAACAATAGGACATGAATTTTATATGCATAGATCTGCAAAAAGAAAGAATAAAACACAATATAAGTTTATATTTTCACATAAGACTTTGGATTTCATTTGGGAAGACATATTCAGAGCATCTGGGCTGCTGTGGTGACAGTTGGTGGTCATGTGATCTGTGGCGGGGAGATACAGTAGTAGTCAGCCTTGTGTCTGAATCACTAAGAGAATGAGTGGCCTATGTAGTGAATGAGGGCTTAGGGGTTAGGCCAGACATTCAGACACAGCCTTGGTATCTCCTCCATGTGCTCCATACTGCTGGGAGAGGCAGCAAACCTTTTTGCCACATCCTGGACAAGCTGCACTGTCTGTGGGTTGCAAACACTGCCTCATGTTACTTCTAGTCATGAGGGTACTGTCAAAGATCATCAAAGATCAGCCAGAAAGGTTGCAAACAGGGAAGTGGTCTGAGCCCAACACCCCGAGGACCATTCCTTTTATAAGGGTTGTTTTGATAATTTCCGCTCATTTCCACCTGTTGTCTGTTCCATTTATACAACATCAGGTAAAATTAATTTACAATCAGTGTTGCTTCCTAACTGGACAGTTCTGTATGGAAGATTTTAGTGAAATAATTCCATCATCTGCACAATGTCTGACTGTAAGTGTTCAAGAGTTAGAAGTGCTGACCAACTGTTTTCATCAGAGGCATGAGGGGAAGCTGCTCAGGTTCAGCATTAAAGGGCACTTGCCCTTTTGTCTTTGGGTAATTTCCATGAATTTTCTAAGATGGACAGGTCAGACATGAGAGACAGACACCAAGCAGTGAAGTAATTAAAGAACATGACCATGAGTTAAAACTGGCCAGAGTTAGTGGACCTGGGAGAGACGGCAGCTGATGCGTGAAGACATGGCAAACAATGAGAATAATGACAGGCAGTCAATACAATATGGTGGAGCTGTGCGGCTAATTGCATTTTATTTTCTGTGGCCATTTTTGACTCTCATTAGTTAAAACCTGTTATTGTGCAAGCATTTCATTTCACCTTGATGCACATTACATATTTTTCCATGTTTTTTTGGCCCTGATACAGTAGATAGATCAGTCCACAACACACTTTAGAAATACAAAAGGGAATATTGTATTCCCTTGTTTGTAAAAAGCTTTTTCAGGTTTCCTAAACACCCTTTATCGACTGGTCTTGGAATACAAGAAGGGAGATTGTGGACCCTCAATACCTGCTGCATGTTGCTACCAATGTTCTACCAATTTGTGGTGGCAAACTCATTTTTCTAAGCTGCTGTCTGCTGGGGGGCAGCGATTAAAGAGAAGGACGATAGGAGGCCAGGCAAGCTGGTGAAAAAGGCTTTTCCAGTCTTGGGTCTTCGGTTGGACTCGTGCTCTGTGGTGGAGAAATTCCCACAGAGGAATGTGCAGGCATTGTTGGACAAAAAAAAAAAACAGCCTCTCCATAACATATTTGCTGGTCAAAGGAGCAGTGGGAGTGAATGGATCTTAGGTTTAGGCGCTCACCTGTACCTGTTGCCATTAGGCATTTCAGTCTTAATGTTTCGTTCTTTCCAGCCCTTGTTTGCTCTATGTATTTTATCTGATTTTTTTTTTTTTTGGCTGCACTGCTATTTTTTGCATTCATTGTCTGCACAGCACTGTTGATTGCACTTCTTATTTTATTTTTATCTTTCTGCACTACTTTTAGTAAGTTTTTATCTAAATTTATCTTTTTAACCATAGATGTGATTTTTTAATTAGAGCTTCTGGACAAATGAATTCCCACTTTGGAGATTAATTGAATCTCTCATTCAGTCCATCCATCCGTCCATCCATCCATCTGTCCGTCCGTCCATCCATCCATGGTATTTTGATTAATCACAACAAGAAGGCTCCTACTGTCAGTCTGTTTGAATCTCCTGATATCCACATGGGGTTCTCTTCGCAGTCCACAGACATCATTTTGTGTATTTCAAGACTCTCACCTGCCTGACTGGTTTACTTGTTTAGTTCAAGCTTAACCAAGAGTGTGAAATTCTGCATTCTGACATATACCTTACATACAGTATAATTGCTCAGAAAAACATAGCCACTGCAATGTGATTAACAACATAAAAAGACAGCAGAAACTTCCCGTCAGCTAACCCTGCAGCATGTCTTGACCATATAAGTCTTTGAAGTTTTCATGAAGCTGTTAATGTACCTTCACCGAGAAACAACAACTCATCGTTCTTGCTCTGCTGCCTCATCCTGGTGTTGAATATGCAAATCGTTCTGCTCTGTGCGGCTACAAAGGCACCTATAATGAGTTTGAACCTCTCATTAATTGCCCTCATCTGCTGCTGTTAGAGCATGCTCTAACTAGTATCTAGTACGTAATGATGTGTGGACAGTAAGAATCCTGATTCATTTAATCCTCACCTTCTGCCCTCGTGTTTGCATCACCCCTGACAGATGCCATAAAACATGGTGCATATTCAGAGCCGAGCCCACACACTGTTGTGCAATTTGCAGGTTGCCCATAATTATTAACAAATAACTAACATACACAGCAATAAAAGGCTGTATATATTTTTCTTTGATGGAAATGATTCAAAAGAGATAAAGTTTGGTCACTGTAAACCACCTTTTTATCATTTTTTTTCATTCTTTGCTGGCAGGATGTCATAATGATCCCCTCTGATGGTTCTAGGGATATTAGAATGTTGGCGTTCTAGTGTTAAAACAGATTCCTTGATCAAGACTGTGTTCCAGATCAACTCTAAAATAAAACCAATTGCTCCTTGTGTCATTTGGAGATTACATACAAATCTCATCAAAATCACAGTTGAGTTTTAGCATTTTATTTATTTTAATTTAGTTGTAGTTTTAAGGTATTTGTGGTGGTTAAAGAGACAGTCGATATATTCTGAGAGTTATATGTATGTGTGTGTGTATGTCAGAGAGAGAGAGACCAGTGGCATTTTTTTTAAATTTTCATTTGATTTTGTGTATCTATGACTTTTTTCTGTTGTTTTTAACTTGTGAAGCACTTGTGGTGCTTTTTGTATGAAAGGTGCTATATAAATAGCATTTTATTTTATTTTATTTGAAGAATTGTTACCCATTGTTATTAATGTAAATAAAATGCATTATTTAAAAGGGTTTTGGT
>JBBDHI010000009.1:9736188-9747410 GCA_037177115.1 Craterocephalus stercusmuscarum | reverse complement strand
GAAGAAGCAGTTCTATTATTTATCAGGTCTGCTGCTATTTAGTTTGCATGCTAATTAACAATAAATAGCATGGAGCTTGGAAAGTTATGAAATTGAATAATACCAGCTCATGAGGCCATCTGCTACATACATCTGAAATGGGAATGGTCTTAATTAGAGCAAATAATCACAGTATAATGTCTTTATAAGAATATTTAAGAAAGGTTTATAAATATTGCTCAATAGATAATGTTGTAATATTATGTTTTAGTAGTTGAAATTATTGTGTAGTTAGTAACGCAAATACATGTATTTTTTATGTGTTCTCCTTTCAGGTGCAGCTTTCTTTGTATACATACCTTTCTGCTGAGTTCATTGGCACATCAACCATCTACAACACAATCCGTCGCGTCGGCACCATCCTTCAGCTCATGCATATGCTGAAATACTACTACTGGGCCACCAATCCTGCAGAGAGCAGCAGTATCATTCCAAAGGGTCTCGGTGAGCCGATTTCTAATATTTTGATTCAGGTTGTTGTTTATGTATTGCTTATCTTCCAGTGTAAAGTTGACAAAGGATGCAGGTGAAGCATAGTGTTTGGCAAAGGACATTGTAGCCACAAGCTTACTATCAAAGCGTCTTCCTGAAATAGTAACAGCTTCCCCACATTTTAAATGTCTCTTCACTTGTCTGTCAGCTGTTGGGATGGTACCCATCTCTGGAGATGACACAAACACCATATCAATATTGTCAACCCTGCTAGGGTGCTTGGTGAGGATGTTCAGTCTCTGAAGCACTACCCAGTATGACTGGAACACTGTCTGTGAAACTGCATGGGTCCATGCAAACTGTGCAGGAAAAGAAAGTGTCCTTGAACTGTCATTTCCGTTTTTACTAACCATTTTTCTTCTCCAAAATGACCTGCATTGTAATATAAGACTTGTTTTTATTGGTTTCTGAGAGCCCAGTTTATACTGCACCAAGATGCAATGAAATTTACTTGTTGAAGGTTACAGCTTGACACTGTTGATGTAATACTCCACAGTCACACGGTCAGAGATGATTTCATCCACAACGTTCTTCCTCATTCCTCATCTTAAGAATTGTTTTTCTACTATTATAATCTATTTACAGTTGAAAACATTAACACTGCAGATTGAAAAGTTATTCTCATAAGCAGTGTCAGAGCATACTACAGCGGTTCGGTTGTCCCTTTACTGCACAGGAGAGCTTTTATGTTCACTTTAAAAGGGCAAATTTAAGTTTTGCATTAGAGCCACATCTGTTATGATAGTATTTCTGTTTTATCTACTAAGGTTGAACATATGGTTGGGTGATAAAATAATCTAAGGACGATTTTATTAAGGGGTTTATCTGTATGATTTGATATTTATTGTCATTGCAATAAAAAAAAATACAGCATAATTTAAAAACGGGTCCACTCCCACATACTAGTCCATAATTTTAAAGGGAAGGCAACATGCAAAATTTCCTTTTTTTAATCATGTCATTCCATCCCCAACAGCAATCCCCACCCCACAGGCTGTTTTCACTCGTTTATGCATTTTCGGAAAATCCCCGAATCTCCTGTGGAAGGGGAACCGAAACGGCTGCTACTGCATAGCACCTCCCATTCTGCAAAGCTCCTCCCCCTCCGCAGCCTAGCTCAGGTCCAGCAGGATACTCCTTACTCCACCCCCTGCCCGCCTCCCACTTCCAGCTGTGTGTTGGAAATGGCCCAAGAATCTTAAAGCTGCAGTCGGCAAGACTGAGAGGAGAGTGGACTTAGCTTTTGAACAGACACAAGTTTCATGTCACTCCCCCTCCCTCTCTGCTGTGCTCAAGTCCTGCCTCCAACTCCGTCCTCCGCACCTCCTCCCTGCGGTGTATGCACGGTGGCCGTTACCTTGGCCAAAGATACTCCAGATGCGACGTGAAGCGAACAGTAAACACAATGCAACATGGCCAACTCGGCATCGGTTTTAAACCCTTTCAGATTACGTAGCTCCCTCCACCTCTAAAAAGATACGGTGATATTCATTTGTGTTTTATCTCTGGTTCGGCCAAGTTCTCTGTTTTTGCTTGTTTTTCTTCCCTGATCATCATCTTTTTTGTTCTCTATGCCTTACAGTATATGCAGTTGCATATTGTACACACAAACGCCTGTCATTCACAATGAAGGTAAAATACTAGTGGCGGTGTGGATGTTTGCTACATAAATGAATTAAAGTTGATTGTTAAGGAGTTTTTTAAAATGTCAAAATCATTCATTCTGTCTGTATTTAGGCCAGTGTTGTACCAAAGTCTGTCATAGCACATCATAGCTGGTGTAGACTTAATAAATATAAACACATCTGCTTTTGACAGCGGCTGTCTAAACAACAGTTGTTAATTTTTGATCCAGAAAATGTTGTTCAATCAATGTATGACACCGATCATGCCCAAAATGCATATTCATTCAACTCTGTGCCTGTTTTAAGAGGCGCAAACCTTTGATAAATCAAGGCCTTAGTGTACTATCCTGAGTTCCAGGTGCGCGTCTTGAAATCCAGTTGTTGTTTTGTCTTTTTTTGACATTTAAGGACCGGTTATTTGTGCACACCGTCCTGTCGATTTGCAAACTTCATCTTTTTAATTGGTCTCATTACCATTTACTGTGGCAAACTTAATGATTTTGTTTTGTAGAGGTGTGCAGTCACAGGTATAAAGGTATAAACTATAGGTCAGGAATAGGCAGTGCTCCTGTGCTGAATGTTTGGTCTGGGGAGGTGTAACGACTGAGTCGTTTGTGAAAGGTTGGTCAAAAAGTTCTTAATCCAAAGGCTTAGATGATCACAGGCACCCAGGTACTGTGGCTTTATGACTGGTATCCTGGAGATGATTGAATTAAATACAGGACTAAAATCCATAAACAGCAGTCTGACATATGTCCCTTTCTACTCTAGGCAAGATAAAGCAATGTGGAGCACCTTGTTTAAGGCATCCATTTGTGGATCAATTTGCCCAGTAGGCATGCTGGTTCTGGCGTAAAGTAGGAGAGAGTTCTCTTCATGTGCCCCAGGACAAGTCTTTCATAGCGTCTTGAGATGATTGGTGTTAAGGCCACTGGTCTGTATCAACTGAGGGAACTGATGCTGGATTGCCTGCGCACTGGTGTGATGGTGGTAGAATTGATGATTTTAATGTGCTGAGAAACTGCTGGGGTTTCTGAGGAAGACATCCTAAAATTGATCACCTCCCTGCTTTAAGTAATTTTCAAGCAGCCTAGTTTCACACATCTGGCTGGAGATGGCAGGCCAGTTTTTCTCTGTCCTTCTAAACTGCAAAATGACCAAATGCACACTTACAAAAAAGGATAAAGCCAAGTAGATAATGAAGTGTTGAATTATAGGACACAAAGAAAACATTTGAAATGGATTTCCCCAAGCTATTAATTCTTTTTCCGCATCCTGTCTTTTTTTCTTTTATTCCTGCAGGACTCAATAGACAGTACTATTAAATTAAAGCCATGTATCTTTTGGCCATAACATAGAATTGTTTCCATCCCTCACGGACAGATGTTCATTGTTCAACTTCCCCAAGCCTATGACATGTACCCACAGCCAACACATGATCCGTCTCAATCCTTTTCTTTCTCCTTTTGTCTCTGTCTCTGTTTTCCCTTTACTAAATGAGTGATGAGGCAGGCACTGAAGCTGCTTGACAAGTTACCAAATTCTGTTTAAGCTCATTCAGGCTGTCCTTACTGGAGAAATCACAAATGACTGACATTGAGAGCAGTCTCAAGGGTTTGACGCTAGTATTGCTCAAATTTACATTATACTATTTCATATTAATTATTTAGAAAACTTGTTGAGTGTAAGACGGGGGCGCATATATCGCAGAATAATTTGGTCATTGCATCTTCAAGTCAGGCTACTCTAGATGCTGAACAAACAAAGAATGCATTAATTATATTTCAAGACTGAAAAATCGGATTGATACTGCAATAAACACACTTGTTTATTTTAATAGTTTGTTTATTAAATCAAAAGTTCTCAGGGATCTGAAATGTAATAATTCTTGTTTTTATTGAAAGCTTTGTGCAGGTATTAAAGATGCTTGTTATTGTCTTTATCTAGAGTTTATTATCATCCATCATAAGCTGAAATAAGATTTTTTCAATAATCGCATGGACACAAATTGTTTTTTTAATAAACTCCTTATCCTTGTGCCCTTGGGATGCAGGAAGTAAAGCAATATGTGAATAAGAAGCAGGAACTATGCGGAGCTACAGAGCATAATTGTTTGAGAATAACCTAGATGTGGTGGCTGTTGTAATAATGTTTTTATCAGCCCTTCCTTGTCATGCTTTGTTCCTGTGCTGGGTTTTCCTCTCCTGCTATTAATCAGTGTCAGGATGCAGCAGCACTTACCTTCCTTCTGTAACCTCTGGGAGCCTCATCATTGATTCCATTGACTGGCTGTAGGAGCAGGATAGTCAGGTGTTGCCTGTCATTGTATCTGTCATCATGGCTCTGTCCCTTTTCAGATTAACATGTGTTCAGTCAAGCTGGAAGTTGGAGTTTATCAGGACTGCAAATAAAAGAGGTGTATTGGGCAAAGTGACCATTTTTCTCTGAACTGCGTCTCCAGTTCTATTTGACCCATTTATTGCCATTTAGACCTCTGCATTTTATTAATGTCTTAGTACCTGAATTTGTTTTACAGGGAATTTGAAATTAGGTGATATTTACCAGGGTTTATTACAAGAATTGAGCCTTTGCATCAGAGAGAGAGCCCTTCTAATTCTAAGAGGATTGTTGGTATTGTAATAAGAGCTACAGTATGGGGAGATGTATGCCATACCCTGTTGTTTTTGTGCCTAATATACGCTGTATTGATCTGACTATTGTTGAGACCTATCAGTATGTTTACTCAATGTATGAAAATGCATTTTTGTTTAAGACAGTAACTATTGCATAAAATCTGATCCCTCTGCCGAGCAAACATTAAAACACCACAAGATGTTTGGTATTATGATTAAAAGGTCTGTTTTTTGCATAATCTGGCATCCTCTGTCATATCTGTAGAAAGCATAAACCTCCCAACAGCACTAAGCTTTTAAGATGTGAAAAGAGGTTCTTAGAAAAGAAATGGGTTCCAATTTGAGGCTAAGTTCAGCACGTCAAAGTGACCTTGGCAGAGAGATTCTGGGTATTTTTAATGAGGTGTTGGCCAGCGTGATGGGCAAGTGTGACTAAGATGGCCTTGGATTGGCCGTCTTGGCATTGAATTGTGGTTTAGACTGCCTGGGAGTTTGATGCAACATGTATGATGACTACATTTGGGATTAATATGCCAAATGACGTACCTTGGACTGGAAGCACGAAGCATTTTATGATAATAATTAGTGTATGAGATTATTTCTGTTTAAAAAACAGACAAAATTTTAATTTTGCTTGAGTTGTTGTTTTAACTGGAGGTTTTTCAAAAGCTGAAAAAAGTAGGAAGCAGGACAAGAAAATGGACAAAAAAAGTAGCAGAAAATTAGTGGAAAGTACCATTTCATCTAATTCCTGTTCTTTTTTTTTTCTTTTATTGCTTCATTCACTTTCTTTCAAACTCCAGATGGTCCACGGCCAACCCAGAAAGAAGTTATTTCTCTGCGGGCATTCATGCTTCTCTTTCTGAAGCAGCTTATTCTGAAGGTATAGCCCACCTGTCCTCATCCATCACAGTCTCTCACACAACTGCACTGAGAAAATATAGAGATTGTGTCTGTGTTGTCATTACAGATGTTGAACTAGTCTGCTCTTCAGTAGATTAAAAAAAACACCAGATGCTCCAAAAAAAAGAGATTAATTAATAATGCAATCAAGAGGAAATTATGCTTTCGTTTTGATGCTTAATTAATTATTTCAGTCAAGATACCAACCATTTGTGCAGTTCAGCATTACAAATTAGACTAATTGCTGTCTTTGTCTCAGTTATTGTAAATAATTATATTTGGATTAGCTGATTGCCAGTCAAATTAATTTAGCCCATTGAAGTCATTACTTTTGGTTATAAATGGCTAACAGATGAAAACTGAATTATCTATCATATTTAATTAACACTTGCGAATAATAGAAAAATTATATCTATGGACCAAATTATCCAGGGCTTTTAGTTATAAAACACATACGTTACGTTGCCATGCACATGTGCAGTAAGTTATATGTCATAAGATATTTTTTCTGCCAAATTCTGTACGAGGCTTCCCATGGCATGGTACAAGTAATGTAAATTTTAACAGGCTGTGAAAGATAAACATAGTCCTGCATGACTATAAAACCTGATCTGCCAGATGGTTTAAAACAATCTTGCTTTATTTTCCCATGAATTAAGCATTAAATGAAATACAATAAAATTTCGTTTGGTTAAAAAATATAGATTATTTGTTGATTATCTTCAGACATTTTTGTTTTTGCATAATATTTTGCTCTAATTTTTGCATTTGCAGGATCGAGGGGTGAAGGAGGATGAATTACAGAGTATCCTGAACTATTTGCTGACAATGCATGAGGTACATGGGTCTTCCTTTTTTCCACATATATTTACTCGGCATTTTGTTCTGCCACTTTCCCTCCATGAGCTTCTGTACAAATCATCTTCAGAGTTTCAACTGAAACCAAATTCGTATGTTTTCAATGTCAGTGTACTTGTCAGCCATCAATCCTAAACTGTTTTAAGAATTACTGAAGACCTTCTTCAAATATAGGCAGTGAAAATGTATTTCTCTTATCCATTGTACTTTTATTACAAAGATGATTCAGAAAATATTATCGTACCTGGAACAGGAAATCTAAGAATCCCATTTGGATCCAGGCCTTTGAAGACTCCTTCCTATAGAGACACTTGAGATTCAAAAGGTTCTGGTGGAGTGCTGGCCAGGTGACAAACAGGACTAAGAACTCTGTTTGGCAGATATTAAAAAGGAATTGATATGAAACCATATTTGTGAAAAAGAGCTTGAGCTGGCAAGGAATATCTTCATAAGGGATGGTGTCTGTGTTGCATTTGAAGTTGAAAGGACCAGATTTGGGGATATAATACTCCAACAAGCTGCTGTATAGTTGTAAAAGTGGTTGCATATGCTGTGGTCTAAATCCAGCTGGTGTAGCAACACTAGGTCCACTGGTGGACAGCAGAGATCAGTGAAACTAAGAAAAGTTGTGCTGTTGAGGCTGGCTAGCTCCAGGTATCCAGCAGATGGTTACTGAGCAGAAAAAATGGCTACAGTTTGCCTCAAAGATATTCAGGAAAATGAACTGTTCGTTTAGAAGAGAACAGTGTTATTCATGCTACATCAGTGGTTCTAGTCTCTGCCACATTTAATTGTGATTTTGATGGACAGACTTTAAATGCCCAGTGCAACCCAAGTAGTGAAGATGGGACTAAGTTTTAAGGCAAAGCTCTTGGTTATCTGCTGATCTACATCATTGCCCTTGCTAATGGCCACAAACTTTTTCTGACAAGCAAAAGAGCAAGCCAGTGCAAAGACAGCATATAAGATCACTCCAGGTTATCTGGATGGACTCAGCACTGTTGTGCTTTATAACGGTCAAATGCACTAATGTTTCAGAACCGGTGGGATTAAATCGCACTTCCAGCTGCTAAATAGATGCCCATCTGTAGTGTGAGCTGCCTTAGTTCCAAAACTTGCCCCAGATCTGATCGTTCAACCAGATCAGTTACAAATTGACTTCTGCTGCTTTCAATTTTTAGGAACCGCTATGGACAAAGACCTTTCTTTAACATGCTGACCAAAGCCTGGAACAACTTTCCATATCACCTCAGGATTATAACTTCAGAAGGACTGTTCAAAACCACGCACAAGAACAAGAACAATTACTACCAAATGGTAGTAACTGAGTAACTGACTGCCATTTGTCACCACTGATGGCCTCCACAGCCTCCAGCCATAGCTTTCTCCTTCTATATAACTGTGTGGTTATACTATCTTCATTCTTTGTCTTTTAGGATGTGTAATGTGTCCGTCTATGTTTCTGCAGAGCAGGGGGCGGCTGAAAATCAGCTTTGCTGAGTCAGGGTTGATTGCTTTTTAATCTTTTCCTTCGTAAAAAGGAATAGATGAAAAAAAAATAAGATTCAAAGTTTAGCTGTTGTAAAGGAGGTTTTATTGGAAGAGAAGCTGACTTTACCTGCTGAGATTGAATCAGAAGATGAGGGAAATATTTAAGTTTTTCTTTTTTGGTGAATTCAGTTTGTGCACATCGAGAAATCAATTGAGCTAGTTTGGATTTCTTGAGCCTTCTAATTCCATTAAGCAACCATTGGTGCCTTTATGTAGAAGTCTGTCAGCTACTACCAATTATGCAGAGGCCCCTTTGTTGACCCGGCTTCACCTGAAGGAAGTATATGTTCCACATGGCCTGGGAATAACTGGTGGTCCAGCAGAGGGATCTGGAGGAAATTGCTGAAGACCAAAAAGCCGGGTCAACTTTGCTCCCCATGTTGCTACTGCTAAGCATACAGAGAGTTATGGGGAACAAAATAACTGACACTTTTGTAGAAAACTGATGTTATATGTTAACCAATGATAAGGTGCACATTGTCTCAACTGCTTCTTTCTCTGACTTATTACGCTTGTCTTTCTGGCCTTCAGGATGACAATCTACATGATGTGTTGCAGTTGGTGGTAGCCCTTATGTCTGAGCATCCAGCTTCCATGATTCCTGCCTTTGACCAGAGAAATGGAATACGGTAAACCACACTAGAGGAGGCACAAGACACGGCACAAAATGAAGCAGTGATCTGTTTCTTTGTGCTTTTGTGATGCAATAATGATGAGATCATATGTTCACTGGCAAAGAAAGAAAAACTAAAAAACATGGCATAGAAATGTACAATATATACACACTGATTTCACAATATTATATTATCAACCTTGTGATACTGTTTGATACTACAAAATATAACACATTTTGTCGCACTGCATAAGTGTTCTAAGGAGACAGCTGCTATTTTCATTTAGACTTAAATTTAATGCTAATAGAATTTCATTCTCAAGGAAAGAGGTTGTCAGCCAGCCAGTGCACAGCCTTTTCATCAGCAGGACTACAGTTAATTCTCTTAAGCCCATGTACTGCTGCCAGTTTCCACTGATATGTGTCTATTCCAGGGTAATCTACAAGCTCCTGGCATCTAAAAGTGAAAACATTCGTGTACAATCCCTGAAAGTACTTGGATATTTCCTGAAACACCTGGGACACAAGTACGTAAAGTTTACCTCCTCCAATATGATTTACATTATGACTGTATATTCCACTGTAGTTGTGTGTGTGTGTGTGTGTGTGTGTGTGTGTTTTTTTTAAATAGTTAATAGTTTTATGAATCGTCTATAGGGTTAGAGGATAGCTAGTTAGATTTTGGCCTTCTTATGTCATGGGATGCATGTATACAAAGGCAATAATATAGAATGTGTACTTGCAAAGGATAAAAAGAGAGATTTGAAGATTTCAGTTTTCAAATAAGCAAAGTACTCACATTTGAGTTATTTATTTGGCTCAAACCACAGATGAATTTATGCTTGCCTTTTTTGGAATAAAGGCTTTCTCAGAGTGTCTGACAAAATCAGTCACAGAATACATACAACAATTCTAAATACTAGACAAGTGACAACTCTACCAAACTAGACAATATCCATTAATCTTAGTTGCATTCAATAAACAAGTGTCTCACAGGTACATACTATTTTCTGTAAAAGAGCCACACTGAAATGAACAACTATTATACTAAAATAAAGTAGGCTTCAAATTCAGAGGGAAAAATGATCAGCCCATGCAACACAGAAACCAGTAAAGGGTTCTTGACTAGATGCCAGTTTTGTAAATTGGGGTGCTCCATTTTGAAAACTAACTCAAGTCTTGGCTTTGTGCCTTTTAAACTATTAATTCACATTAGAGATGAGGGGAAGGGTCCCAAGTTTGTGTCCCACAGAGGAAAAAAAAAAAAAAAAAAAACTGTCTTCAAGGATATAAACAGATCACCGCATTACTTCACATTCAAGAAGAAAAAGGGAGAGATAAACTTGGCTTGATATTTTATAGTTAAGTGTGAATGGAGAGCTAAAGGCACTGTTTCCGGTTTCATAGCAGTGATGCACCATGTACTGTAGTGTTAACCCTATAAATGTAAATGTATCATATTTGATAAATTCCGTTTGTAAGACATTTTGTATCACTTAATGGTAATAACTTTGCTCAAAACCTTGTAGGATACAAAATTATACTTGTCTTCTGCCCATCCACACTACAATAATTTTAATATGTCACACCGCTGTTTACGATGGTATTACTCCATCTTGTGCGTCGAATGACGGAATGCACAAAAAGTCTGAAAACGCACCAAATACACGTGCAATTGACGCAGAAGATGTATGAAACCTTCCGTGCGTCTGCGTATCACTCATCTGCGTCGAGCATAAATGGGGCTTTAGATGCACAATAAATAAATAATAATAATAATAATAGCATATGGGTAGCCAAAGACTAATAAAGACCACAAGCCTTTATTTGCTTGTATGCTAACAGTAGGGTTAGTGTTAAATACTAAATATTGCGTATCCTGGTTTCCGTCATACATCACATTTAGCTTCTTAGTGAGCAGAAAGCCAGGCGAGGGTGCCATTTTATTTCCAGAGCAGATCGGAGCTCCTCCATTTGTCCAAAGCTGCTCCCATATGGGGTGCCGAAGTCACGCCCATCTACTTCCGCCTCATGGGAGCTTAAAATCGAAAAAATCTGAATGGGAGTCAATGGAGTGAAAATAAAGATCTTCTGGTCCCAGTCGTTCTCTACCCTGGATTCCAGATATGTTGGTTGTGGATTTAAATGAAAATTTTTCATGCTAACAAAAAATAAAATACCGCAGAGAATTGTGATTATTTTAGGTTTTACCTGAAGCTATTTTGTGAACTACCACGGTCGTGGGAAATATGCGTCATCAGCTGTCCATGGCGTGGCGATTTCACTCCGGAACTTCACCGCTTTTTGGTAAAAAGCATCGACAGGTGAGAATCATTAAAACCAGGACATGCCGAGTCCCTGGTACCAAACACTACGCTCAAGGCTACTTGATCTTGATCTGGTAAGAGAAGCAGGGAACCGGTGTGTGACATCACATACGCGACTGTAGTTTTTATCGTTCTGTTTTTACTAAAGCTTTTAACTTAACAATTGCACAATAGTTTTTTA
>JBBDHI010000009.1:9724440-9736088 GCA_037177115.1 Craterocephalus stercusmuscarum | reverse complement strand
AATAATTTATTCTACCAACGTTGTCTTAGCTGTTGATAAAAAAAATGTTTGTTGAAACAAGAACAACCTTGATTGAAATTGTCCATCCTATTGACAAAAAAGTAATGTTATTAGGAAATTCCGAACTTGTCTTGGGCCAGTTGCACAGAATAGAGCTACTTTGAAGTAGCTCTTTGACAGGAGTGATTATGTTGTTTACAAATGCAGTTAACTGCAGACATTATGCACCTATGCTCCTGTGGTATGCCTCAGTATCTTGGAACTGTTCCAAGTGACAGGCTAGCTTCGTTATCCTACACACCTTCGACAAAGTCCGACTAAGTTATGAATGCAGGCAATTTCTGACACTTGTCCCCACTGTCTGGCTTCTTCTGGGAGAGAATAGGAAGGCAAGCTGATGACACCCACTGATCCTTTCAGCAACATAGGAAGTTCCAAACAAGCCACTTCACCATTACATCTGTGTGGTTGTTTGTGTCCACAGAAGGAAGGTGGAGATCATGCACACACACAGCCTTTTTACTCTTCTTGGTGAGAGGCTTATGTTGCACACCAGCGCGGTGTCTGTTACAACCTACAACACTCTGTACGAGGTGACAAAATACTTTCCTCACAAATTTCATAGCAGTACTGCGATATTGGTCTCTGTGAACAAGCTATGTGACTCATGTCTGCTTATTGCTTTCTGCTCCAGATTCTGACAGAGCAGGTATGCACACAAGTTGTTCACAAACCTCATCCAGAGCCTGACTCCGCTGTCAAGATTCAGAACCCAAGTAAGTCTGTTTTTTCTCTATTTCTGTAGTATTTTGTTATTTGTTAAAATTGACAGTCTGTGTATGTTGTGTTTGCATGCTAGTGATTCTCAAGGTGGTTGCGACTTTATTAAAGAACTCCACTCCCAGTACAGAGCTGATGGAAGTCCGACGGCTTTTCTTGTCAGATATGATCAAACTCTTCAGCAACAGTCGAGAGAACAGACGGTGAGCAGAATATTTTACTTTTCCACTGTTTGATTTATCAAACTAAATCGGGAAAAATAGTTTACCTTCTTTTGGTGTGGATAATTACTTAATATTGTACACATAATATTATAATGACATTTTTATCAGATGTTTCTGACACTTTTGACAGTTGGTCAAACTTGCTTGTCTCTTTCACTTACATAATCAGGTATGTCCTTCAGATACACACAATAATTGAAACTCTTAATAAATGATCAGCCAGAATCAGCAGTGAACCTGAGATTAATGGGGAGATCATGAAATATTGGTAAATTGTGGAGGGAAAAAAGTAAACATTTAGTGTTAATAATTAGCATACACTGGAAAAACACGAGCACACACAATGACACAAGGTGCAAATTAGGAATCTGTTATCTTACCCGGTGTGTTGTGGCTTTACTGTAAATAACCTCCAATCAATCAAACTTTATTTAAAAAGTATTTTCATACAAAACAAATTGCAGTGCAAAGTGCTTACATTTAAAAATCAACAGGACAATGCTTTATCATGCATCACACGGTTTGACTTTAATCACTAGCTCAGGCGTAAGATTCAACAGAAAATTATCTGGGCTCCCTTCTAATCTGATTTTAAATCCAACTCAGAAATTGGGTTTCTGTTTTAAACATGTAAAATAGCCTGATAATGGGTTTCAAACAACATATGGGAGGCTGTCACTGGTGTCTCAGAAATGATGGACAGACATAAATAAATCATTTTGTAATCTAGCACACTAGTGATCTTGTAAAATAGTACAGGGTAGGCCATAGATTTCCAAATGTCGTACAACCTTTTTTTTTTTATATGAAAATATTTTAAAAATGCCCCAGCCATCAGTATAATTATAATTAATCGCTGTTTCATCAAACATGTCTTCTAGGGTATGTTAAACAAAAAAAAAAACACGTTTTACATTTTCCAATGTATGGAAACTCATGCCCCACCATGTAGTTGGCTACTGGCAAGGGACACATTTAAATTCATGGGAGAGAGATCCATCTCATTTTGCCTTTCGCAAACATTTAAATATGAAGTTCCATACAAAGCATATAAGATAATAAGAGCTGATTTCAACTTATCAAAATGTTTCATTCAGTTTATATGATCCAGAGGTTTTGTGATGTGCATATTGCAGATGTTTGCTGCAGTGTTCCGTGTGGCAGGACTGGATGTTTTCTCTTGGATACATCAACCCTAAAAACTCAGAAGAGCAGAAAATCACTGAGATGGTGTACAACATCTTTCGTATTCTGCTCTACCATGCCATCAAGTATGAATGGGGAGGATGGCGCGTGTGGGTGGACACTCTCTCCATAGCCCACTCTAAAGTGAGTATAGCACCAGATAACAAAGAGAAACACTGACCTCTGCTGCTCAGGGAGACATTTTTAGCTTGTTCTGTCCAGCCTATTCTTAACTGATCATCAGTAAATTGTATTATACTGTAAACATATGGCTCTTTATGGCTTTGATTCTTTTCAAAGGTAACATATGAGGCGCATAAAGAATACTTGGCCAAGATGTATGAAGAGTACCAGCGCCAGGAAGAAGAGAATATTAAAAAGGGAAAAAAGGGTTTGGTCAGTACCATCTCTGGTCTGTCCGCCCAGGCCTCTGGTATTAAAGGTGTGATTGAGATCAGAGAAATAGATGATAACTCTCGTACACCTGAAAGTGAGATGGACTATGAGAGTGGAGACTCACGCAACCTACTGGCAGAAGGAAAAGGGCCCGAAGATGGTTACAGAGGATCAGAGAGTGCTGTCAATGGGGTTGGGGTTGAAGTTCATGACCTTCTGGTGGACATCAAGGCTGAAAAGGTAGAAGCTACAGAAGTTAAGCTGGATGATATTGAGTTGTCCTCTGAAACGTTGGCAGTGTCAGAGAATGGACCACTCGTTGAAGTGGATTCTTTGTTGGATAATGTTTATAGCGCTGCTGTAGAAAAGCTCAACAGTGATGTCAGCAGTATGTTGTTGCCAAAGGGCAGTATTGATGATCAAAATGCTGCTCCTCTTATTACACTTGATGATGACAAGGACAGCATCCCTCATAACTTCCTGTTTGGCAAAGCAGCAGTTGGCATAGAGGACAATCTACTTCCTGATCTCTGTCCAGCTGAGCCTCCGGTCCTGCCCAGTTCGGTGCTGCCTGTTCACATCAGCCCCAGTGAGGAACTTGGCCTTCTAGCTCACATGACAGGCAGTGCTTTACCCAGTATCCTGGAGAAGGATGAGTTTGAGCTTCAGACAGTCCTTGATGCTATCAGTTCTGTGGCTGGACCTGAAACTCAGAACTGCTCCAAAATCCCAGAAGCCGCCGAGGGGACAGCTGAAAGAGACTCCTCAGATGGTAAGACCAGCAGCAGTGCCGTTGATGCAGCGAGCAACACCTCGGACACAGAAAGATCAGATGATGGCAAAGAGAAGGAGGTGAAGAAGATTCAGACAACAGCCACCACACAGGTTAGACTGTCATTAAATCATTATGTATTTCATTCAAGTAAAATGAATAATCTTTTGGTGTCCGACACAAGAAAGCTTTGATGTTTAATTCATAAAAGAAATAATGCAGCTTCATGAAAACTGAAAAATAGGTGCATTAGAGTCAAAGAAAGGAACTTGAGAAGAGAGGCTCAGGTTATTGCCTGCATGGTTTGGCCATGAGTTAACAGTTCTACAACAACAGACCAGGAGAGATAATTTTCTTCCTCTGACTGTGCTGGTAATGGGGACAGGAAGGCCTGGTGCACATCAGGCTTCAACCCTCTGAGACTCAGGAAACTGGGCTGCTGGAATAGTTAACTGAGCCAACGGGGGCCAAAAAGACACAAAGCATTATTCTAAAACAATCGCTTGGGATTTGTTTATTGCTCTGTGCTCCTTTTCAGAGGTCAGGCTCTTTTGCCTAGACTGGGTCACTGATGGCGGGCCAGTGGGAGGCAGGATTTATTTTTAAACCTTTCTTGGCTGTTGCATAATTGCTCATGTTGAATTCATAGCTGCTTCTTTTTAAACAGGCTCTTTGCAGCACCTCTCTATCTCATTAATCTTATGTTATAGGTTGCATTGAGCATATTTTTTACCCACAGGCATGAAAAGATTGAGGACTCACATTAAAATTGAATTGTATCTGATTATGGGTGTTTTATTGATCAAAGAAAATAGAAAAGGCAACTTCTCTTTACAATTAAAGGGATCACTGTTTATATATAATATGATATAATATTTAAATCCTGCCTAAAAACATATTTGTTTTAGTGATTAATCTCTGTCCTCTCAGGGTGTGCATGGGCGCCTTGTCTCACAGATGGAAAGGGACATATGTGTGGACCTTGGCTTCAGGGGGGTGCCCATGACAGAAGAACAACAACGGCAGTTCAGTCCTGGTCCACGTACTACAATGTTCCGCATCCCGGAGTTCAAATGGTCTGCCATGCACCAGAGACTGCTCACTGACCTGCTGTTTGCACTAGAGAGTGATGTCCATGTCTGGAGGAGGTGTGTGAAGAGATTTACATGCACCTAAGAATTACAGAGAATGAGGTTGAGCATGGTGCAAGTAGTGATTCCATTCATGTTTTGTGCCCATGCATGGTAAAGATTCATGAGCCGTTGAATGTGAATAGACAGGATTGATAAATGTAAATAAAAATAAAAATAAAAAATAAACACTTGTGCCCATAATAATGTTATTTTTGTATTTTGCAGCCACTCGACCAAATCTTTGATGGACTTCGTTAATAGTAACGAGAACATAATTTTTGTCCACAACACCATCCATCTAATATCACAAATGGTTGACAACATCATTATTGCTTGTGGAGGGATTTTGCCCCTTCTCTCCGCAGCCACGTCTCCTTCAGTAAGTGCCCCTCTACTGTTTCAGAATAGGAGAATGTTGCCATCTAGTGGTTGTTTATTATAACTACGTAATATGTGGTTATCAAGTATGTTCTGTAAACGACAATGCTACATGTGTCACAGGGGAATTGGACTTGATTGTGCTTATTGATTAGTTTAGCCTTACTGTGCTCAACATGGCTTAGATACAGTTAATGCTGAGGACATTACTTTGGCATACTTTCTTACTTTTGTAGTTAACCTCCCAGTGAGTCATTTTATACTTCCCTGATCACTCTTGCAGTTACCAGAATTTAATTTAATGTGTTAAGTTCAGATTGATTTTAATCATCTTCCTTTTTCCCCATGGATGACTAGACTATCAAGGTCAGTATGTTATTTTAATTTCTTTCTTAATTTTGTATTATATTCACAACTGATTTATGTCAAATAAATGTTTCTGACAATGTACTGTACTGTTATATATTTATAAACAGATTTCTCTATTCCAAACTTTCTTTGGAAATGATCTTCTACTGTGTAGAATATCTTAAATCTACTGTATTTGTAATTGTGTGATACGCTTGTTCTTCCATACTTGCATGTTTCTGTTTACACACACACACAAAAATGTGTCACAGCTGGAGGTGTAAGCTTGATTCATTTTTTGATTTTTCTTTTCTTTGTTCTATGTTACTTGTTCTAGATGGAGTTGGATAACATTGAAGCAACACAGGGCATGTCCTCAGAGACTGCCATCACGTTCCTGTCCCGCCTCATGGTTATGGTAGATGTCTTGGTGTTCTCAAGTTCCCTTAACTTCAGTGAGATTGAGGCCGAGAAAAACATGTCCTCCGGTGGTTTAATGCGCCAGTGTCTCAGATTGGGTATGATTTTTTTGCTTAAAACCTTTTGCTACAGTAGATGTAAATGGGACTCAGGGTAGAGTTGTGGTCAAAGAGCTGGTTATTCATTAAGTGGTGTATGTATGCTGGAAAGTACAAAAGCCAAAATAGCATTCTCTTCACACATTTTGATAATTCCTCTAATCCCCGAAAATCCTCTTTACAGTTAGTAAAGCTAACTGAAGGAAGAATTGAGTGCTAATTATTTGGTAAATTGTAGAATCTACAGGGTTGTTTTTTTCTGCGGTGGAAAAAAATGTATGGTCTCTATTTTAGAATTTATGATGAGCAGAGAGGCTGATTTTATAATTTAATCAGGTTTTTTTCTGTTTCCCATTAGTGTTTTACATACGTAGGGCTCCATCCAGTTATCTCTGCCCTTTTGTGTGTTTGTTTTTTTTTCCTGGACATAAATAATTGATGAAAATCATAACTGCTATTTTAAGCAGAAATTCATAAAAAAATGTTATATAAATTATGTTGGTAGAATTCTTTGAAACATAAAGCTGCCCAACATGCATCTCTTTAAATCTGTTTTCATGTGTGCAAAAATGTTTTTTTTTTTGCTTTTGCCTCTGGGTTTGTGTGTTACTGAGTCTATGTTTGCTTGATTGTTGACTCCAAGTTGTGGTCTGGGGGATGGGAAATAGCCTTCAGACTTCAATGTCCTTGTTGTGAACATACAATTTCTCATCACTGGCTTCAGTGTGAAATCAGTCTGGCTCCTGATTTTACTCCTGCTCTCTTTCCCATCAGCCTGGAACAAATAGTCATCAGAAATAACTGATTAGGTTTAAAGAGGTCATGCATGTTATCAACATTTAATTTCCCTTGACTTTGAAATTAGAGCCTGTGTGTATGCGTTGTGTATATTTGTTTGTGCACAGTGTGCTGTGTGGCTGTAAGGAACTGTCTGGAGTGCAGGCAGAGACACAACAGAAAGCAAGAAATCCTGCAAAATGCTGCGACTTCCTGTAAGGTAGGATGTAATATCACATGAACAAAAGAAAACAATTGATATGCCCTGTTCTTAAAATTTTCCCTTAATAAGTCAGTTATCTCAGTTAAGGTTGTCTGCACATGGTATGATACTAAATCCATCTTGGAGCCGACAATTTTTCCCTTCTTATTTTCTCTCCTGCATTTTCCCCTTTTTTCATCTTTCTAAGTCAAACAATATCAAAAAAGAAAACGTTTTAACTGGACTTTGATTGAACATAGTAGCATGTGATATTATCTTTGCGCTTTAGACAGCCATGGAGTCTGTCTCTACTAACCTGTCTCCGATCAAGGACCCTGATCGCCTTCTGCAGGATGTGGACATCAATCGACTCCGTGCTGTGGTGTTCCGGGATGTGGTGAGCCTGGTCCATATGTTTATGAGAGATGTGCAAAGATCAAGAAATGTTAGTGAGGATTAAATCTACTGTGCTTGAGTTATTGTCCTTGACAAATTGGTTGTATAATGCAACACCCTGCATTCAAAAGGTGAAACTCCAAGCTCAGAGCTTGCATTTGAATGAGTTTCTGTCAAAGATATTTATGTTCAGAACAACATTTCTGCTGCTGTGTTATATGTACATTTTCATTCTATATGGGACACATTTGCTGTAAGAGAGCAATTTAGGCAGGAGATTGTGAATAGAATCTCCTGACTAGAAAGTTTACTAATTGTGCTTGTGATTCCTCTCCACAGGATGACAGTAAACAAGCCCAGTTCTTGGCCTTAGCAGTGGTATACTTCATCTCTGTCCTTATGGTTTCCAAATACCGTGACATCCTCGAGCCTCAACGTGAGACTGCCAAGATAAGCAGTCAGTCTGGGCGCATGATGCACCAAGAGATCAACTCACCAACCAGCACAGGTGTTGGCCTCTGTCCCCTCCTTTTCTTGGATTCATCCTTCTGCTCACCTTATCATAGTTTTGGGTGACAGTGCCCCAAAATTCACAAATACTAGGTGTCCGTGGTCTTTGCTCTTATTCTGGTGGCTGCTTGTGAGAGCTGAGAGCTCATTCAGTAAAACATCAGGGATAACTTGCCTGCACTCCACTGGCTCTTCCATGATTTATTCATGAGCTCTGCTAATTGCACCACACAGAAGTAAATGTAGAAGCAAATAGACTGGTGCTGAAGGTGGTGGTTATGAACTTGAATAGGCATCAACATTCATTCGGAAATGAAAGGTAGTAAGTGCCTCAAGTAATAAATAATACATTAAGTCACATGAAAGGAAATCATCGGCTGCCTACGAAGGTTTAACACAATGTCTGCTGCGGTTCCAGTTGCTTTTATGAAACGTACAACTGAGCATACTTTTTCAACTTTCATTCAGATGAAAGGTGAAGTGAATAAAATAAAATAGGGGAAGAGGAGAGGGGCCAGAAGGAATATGTAAGTGCAATTTAAAGAGCTGAGACCACTCAGAGTCAAGGAAGAGAAGATGAGCGGCAAGAAGTTCAGAAATGAGAAAGCAGCAGCATGCTTCCGAACTACTGTGGGTTTTTGGGGCAGCGGAGCCAGGCTTGCTATTTTCAGCCCCATCTGTCAGTGCCCATTAGGCAAGCAATCCACCAGAGGAGAATGGGATCATAGAGGTTGCTGGGAGGAGAGAGGCACACTGCCGCCTTCATAAATTTTACCAGAAAATAGGGGAATTTTCCAGACGGCATGTGGCAGACGATTGTCTGATGGACCAGGAAGCCAGACAACTTGCTGGCTAAATCAGGCCCTGCTGACCTCGTTAGGGGGCATGTGATGAATATTTATATGGCTGCCCTTGCATGTAGGTAACCACTGGGTCACGGTGAACCAGAATCTGACTGGAGGGGAACTTCCTCAGCTTTCTTGTAAAAACATTTCAACTTGTTTCAAGTTTTATATATATAAATATATATATACATATATATCAGCATATTTCCTTATCTAACTGCGTCAAAGCAGCTACAGTATGTAGATTTGGCTTTAGGCTAAAAGAAGCCGTGGAAAAAGATTCCTGTTTTATTAACGTGGAAGGAGAATAGCAGCTAACCACTCTCACTTTCTAAAGAGACTAATTTCAGTTTATAAAGAGATCAAAGAAGCTTCCTTCCTTCCTACAGTATGTTGTTCCTATGACTCTTTGACTTGGAATGTAAAGTTAGCT
This sequence comes from Craterocephalus stercusmuscarum, assembly GCA_037177115.1. Classification (NCBI taxonomy): domain Eukaryota; kingdom Metazoa; phylum Chordata; class Actinopteri; order Atheriniformes; family Atherinidae; genus Craterocephalus; species Craterocephalus stercusmuscarum. Next base: position 9,727,191 of record JBBDHI010000009.1, on the reverse strand, counting down.
CTGAAATGCAGTTTTCTCCACTGGTATTACTCATAAATTATTAAGTTTTGAATCCCTCTTTCTTCTTCTCTATCTTATGTTATGTGAATATGAAACTGGTGTTTATATACAGTATGTTTTGCTCGGATGGATGGATAGGTGTGACCAACCTCTGCCTGGAATATGATCCTTGTATCATGTCATTGCCTGGCACTCCCTGATTTGTCTCTATTTCTTACAGAAGCGCCACCTGTATTTCAAAGTAGAAAGGACTATTTTGTGCCGTCTGAAGACCTCCACATGGAACGCACTCTACCCCACATAGACTCTGGGATCGGAGATGAGCAGGCAGCCGGTGTCCTTAACAAGCCTGGGTTGAACCACAGAATGGGAGGGTCTGGTGCCATGACTGAACTTGTATCCACTCTGTGCTCAGAGGTGAAGAAGTCCCCAGTCAGCCTGTCTGAATCCGCCACCGCTGAGATCCTTAAACCATCGTCCTCCACCACCAGTGTCAGTCAGTCCAACAAGGGCATTAACGTGAAGGAGATTTTGAAGAGCCTGGTAGCAGCTCCTATGGAGGGCATCGAGGCTGGGCTGGAGCCTGTGTCTTACCCAGACTCCACTGCCAAGGCCCAGGCCATGCTGCCCATGCAGTTTCATTCCTTTGACAGGTGAGAAGGGTTAGAAATCTACAGCCATCTAAATTAATAGAATTAATTATACCTTTTTTTTATACCGTTTTTGAATTTTTTTCAGTCTGGGTTTTTTCATGTCGTTCCAATTGTTTTCTAGGTCTGGATTCCAGTCAAACACTAACGCACTTATTTCAGTTATCAAACCGATCATCAGCTTACATTTGCTCAGAAAAACTACTGTTATGTCCATCAGCTTCTGAGCTTTATCTCTTTGAACTATTTTAGGAAAGCTGTCAGACTTTAAAACCATAAAAGATTTATGGTTGTGTGTATGTTTGTGAAATCTCACAAGTGACCATAGAATGAGAAAGTTAATCCTTTGGGTTTATCTAAGTTATGCAGTATACCACTAATGGTTTCTAAGTGGGTAAATAATTATTTATACCAGACCCCTTGCATTGTATTCTTCCCTTCAGCAAAAAAAAAAAATCCTGTTTGAAAGGCTCTCTGAAGCACCGGTCTTCTGCCGAAGTTTATTTACATTCTTGGATTAAGTAAAGGCACACATATCTGTCTGGATTTGGGTGTTGCAGCAGGGATTCCCTGCTTTACCTCACTCTAATCTTAATGTCTTATGCCTTATAAAGTTTTTAGAAAATCTTCTTTTCATAAGTTGAGATCTTCACAAACAAATTGACCTCCTTGCCAATTAGTTTAAAATCGAACCACTTCATGTTCTGTAGCGAAGGTAGCGGACACGCTGAGATGGAAGCAACAAAAGGGTCTCCCTCTGCATAATGCATTCTGTTCTCGAACTGGGCTGAGGTGAGCTTGATAAATAGGGGAAGGATGGAGCAGTATGTGTATAGAGGACAGCTGACAGGGTGGGGGTCTCCCGGGCGCTGATGACAGATTGAACAGAAGTGGCCACGGACCACACCATGGCTAGCCATCGTCCTCACCACTCACCCCCGTAATGGAAACTGGCAGGTTGAAATGAGTTGCCAAGGCAAAGTGTATTATTTTTGAAATGCTTTCACACAAAGCCTCCAGACCACATTTACAACTTTGTCTCATGCTTTTCATGTCTGCCCCCCCACCCCTGCCTTTATTTGCTATGTCTAATTGTTTGCCACCTGCCAGTGAAATGAGCTGCCAGGCATAGAAAGGCCTTTCATTTGTCTGTCAAGGCAAAAATAGATTGGAAGTGACAAGATCAAAAAAGAAGACAGAGGGAATAATGACGAAGTAAATTGCACAAGGGTGAAGTCTGTCATAGCGGTGGGGTTTAAACTGCTCAAAAACCTGACTGACCCGATGGAAATACAGTAAAGAAATGCCTCAGTGATCCTCAACTTCCTCTCTTTCATCTCCAAATTAGCTCTGAGATATTGTTTATCCTTACATATTTGAGTTTTCGCATGATGGAGAGCAGTGATAACTGTTCTTTATTGAATTTGGTAGTAGAATGTAAGCACAGCATATTTCCTCCATATCTCTCCTTGTATCTCCAAATAAAGCACTATTGGATTAGATTCATATTTTGGATTCATAAAGGAAGCATTTCTTCAGTTATACTTTACACTGCAGACATCTCCCACAGTCACAGACCTTATTAATATTCATCCTAAGATTAATCCTTGCTTTATTCTCTGCAACTCAATTAAAACAATCCTATTAATAAAATATGCACTAGATAATCTATACATGATTCATGAGATCTTGGCTGATGAATTATTCATTAAAAGAGGTCTATGTTTTATCAACATCCTGTAGATCTAATGTAACGTCCCCAGCCATGCCAAAAAAAGGGGCAGGCTTCTGCTGGAATATGCATGCAAAAGATAAATTTGGAAGCAAGATAAAATCCACACCCGGCTCCTACAATCAAACATGCTATTGATCTTTTCAAATCTGTCATTGTGATTTTAGGATGGTACACTGCTCTACTAAATAAATGATACTTGTCATCAGTGTTCTTCAGAGCACAGCTGTATCCCTGGTGGTTATTAATATTTCAGTAAGCTTTCAAGCTTTTTTCCACTCTTTCTCTCTCCCCTGTGTGATTAAGTTGATTTTTATCTGCTTGGTTTGAAATGTTTTACTGTACTACTATTTTTCTAATTGACTGCAA
>JBBDHI010000009.1:9628024-9638734 GCA_037177115.1 Craterocephalus stercusmuscarum | reverse complement strand
AACATTTTAAGCTTCATTTTTATTAGGCTCTTTTTTTCTCTCCATTAGCTTTTCTGCCTCCTCATGGCAGAAAGGAAATAAATTATTTTCTTCTCTGTCCTCTAACCTTCCCATACATCTGTGTCCCCTTGTCTTATTCATGAACCATCTATTAAAGCTCATCGTTCAATACTTTGACTCTACCCCCTGACCCCACTGATGTCACTGAAAGACGGGTTTGTCCTATAGTGTTACCTTCTGCAGTGCTGGGCCTCATCTTTTTGGCTCTTTCCATTGATGTTCTTGTGCATGTGTTTGCACACAGGCACATCTAATTCAGACAGCTTATCAACATGTGGCTCACGACTACCATCAGGTTACAGGAGCTGCACAGAGACAACAAATGAGATGGGGCCCATTTGTTACCTACAGATAAACTCGGTTCTTTCTTCTGGAATCTCTCAGTACAGAGACCCAGCAGATCTTCTCACGTAGCATACTGAACATTAATATAATAATGTCAAACAAATCGTACACCATTAGTGGCCACTGTGCTGATGTGTTTTGAGTGCATATATTATTTGTGTTATACCTGTGGTATACAAATGGTGACATTATGATTACATCGATAAAGGTAGTCATTGTTGGTTGCTTTGATTACATGCAGAATATTACTATTTATGAAAGTTTCTGTGTAAACAGCATGCTAATGTTTTCTGGCCTGGCAATCACTTTCCACAAAGAGTAGATGGTAATATAAGAGTGTTGTTCAATTAATTTTGTATGAGTTTGATTTTTCTATTCTCATTACGTCATTACGCCTTTTAATTTAGGTGTAATGGACAGCTTCCTTCCTTAACGCAAAGCAACCTCCATAATACTTGTGGGAAGAAGCAAGGTATCCTGAGTTTAGGGTGTGCAATGTTTATGAACCTGAAGTAGGACAAGGCTGTGGGAACACTCCTGACCTTTTCAGCTGGAGTGACATGGCTTGGCTGGTCTTATGCATGTGACCTTTCCCCATGTTTTACCCACACGACCTGGTTGAGTTCTATCAGGCTTGTACATCGGCCGAGTGGGGGTTAGATGAGAGAAGCAAGAAATTGTTACAGGCATATTTGCATCTCCAAAACAAAAACTGAGGATGACTGGGAAAAAGGATTACAGTGTATATATGTGATGTTGCCTTCCTTTGTTAGATTCTCAGACCATTGTACTCAAAAACCCAGAAAACCGTAGTCTTCTGCCTCCATTTTTTTCTGTCTTTTGTTCTCTTCCCAAGCTAGCCCACACTCTTACTTCCTGTTTTATTTAATCTCTGTCAGTGGATCTCTCTGACTGCCTCCCCCTTTCTCTCACTCTTTTTTTCATTCCCTTCTTTTCTTTTTCCTCCCTCCCCCCCCTTGTCCTCCCACTTCCCATCTTTGCATGTGCCACTTTCAATTGTCGTGATATGCCCTGTGGCAAACTCTGCCTCTGTGTGCTTGAGCAGGCTTTGTTGGTAATGGCTGTTATGCCTGACGTGAGGGGAGGAGTGTAAATTTCTCTAGCGAAGCTACACCTCAGTATGCATGGGAATTATGTTGTACCGTACTCTGAAACAATACATTAACCCCCTTGGATTGCTTCCATAGGTACAGTACTGTTGATTAATAGGTACAAGCCTTAAATCCTAATTTGAATCACACCAACACCCAACCAAAACAAAGACAAATCCACTCTTGTTTTCTCATAATAAGTAGTAATTAATATTTTTTGTCCTACAGATAATTTAGAAGTAATTTGGTTTCTGTTTGTGTTAAACCGATTTCTTTATCTCCACAGAAAGATTATGTTTTAAGTGGACAGAGAAAAAGGACTTCTTTAGTCAAGTAAAACGATGGAGTGTTTCCCTGAATGCTAGATATTTTTGGCCAGTCCAAACATCATAGACTATTTTGGGCTAATGAAGTTACACCATGGTTAGTCAACCAAATGCTTCAGTTTTCCCCTTTGCTGTTGCCCTGTCAAAATACTCTGGTATGATGACTCAAAGCGCCGTGAGGATAACGGAAACATCTTCTTTCTACCCAAATTACAATATTTTCTTCATTTTTCAGTGTGTCTAAAGAGATAAAGTTTCTTTAGACAGTGGTTTGTGGTATTTTCACTGCGGTCTAATAAATGTACTAATGAATGAACAAAAATGCTGGCGTAACATGTAAATTTGGTCTGCACTGCTCTAATCCCACACAAAGAAAACAGTGATGGATGTGCAGCTGATGCAGGAGGCTTGCACCCAGACTTAACGTAGAGTTGCTCTCAACTATGAGGCAGCAACAGGTTAAATGTCGACCTGTTGAACATGAACTTGTAATCAAATAAAAAAAAAGACTACATTAAAAACAGTAAAAGACTAAAGAAACATGAAAAGCATGTTTCTCTCCTACTCCTACTTAGCACAAAGGCCTCTTAACACAGAGCAGTTCTTTGTCCACTTTGACCTCTGTATTCTCTGTGGTAGTGCAAAGCTACAACATAAAAATGAATAGTCTACACCCCACAATGCTCCAAATGTTTATAACACTCCCCCCAAGTTGAGCCTTGCAAAAGTAGAAAACGGATCCACGGTCATGCCTGAGCCATGATAATCAGACGTGAACCACCGCACATAAACAAAGATCAGCCAGAAAATCTTAGATAGGACAAAGCTAAACTTCAGCTGCATTTACAAAAAATAAACTGGTCATGAGGCACCGTCCTCAAAACCGCTTTTAGAAAAAAGCCATCATGGCACACCTAATTTGATTTTGATTTTCTGTTGTTCTTTTAAAGATGGTGGTTGCTTTTTTTAAGCTCTCTTTGCCACCACTATCTCACCTGTACACCCATATGACATCTAGCTTTATTTTCAGCCTTTTGCCTGCCCTTTGCGTTTTCATTGCTCGTTGACATTTTTCTCGCTACCTGGTAATTCTCTTGTGCGATGTTGTTGCAAGAAAGCAGTTCTCAAACCATTCTAAAGTGTGATGTACACTATCAGATGAATTTTTAATTATAGAAATCAACTACACATCTGTCAATACCAGTGGTTCCCGACCTTGGGTTTGGGGTTTTGGGTAGGTTTTTGCCTAATCCTGCTCTCTCATAGCACTCTATGAAACAAATTTTGTGGTGTTTCATGGTGTTGTAATGTTCTGTCAAGTCATCTGTGTACTGGACTGTATGTTTTGTTGCGTTTACTGTTGTGTTTTATTTCAATGTGTTTTGTGTCTTTGCTTGAGCGCTGTGTGTTGCTGCTGTGCCTCTCACCTCTAATTGCCCTGTACTCCTCTGACAGGCCCTGGAAAGCGAGTTTGTGTCATGTCAGCTGCATCAGTGGATTGACCTTATTTTCGGCTACAAGCAGCGAGGCCCAGAGGCGGTGCGTGCCCTCAACGTCTTTCACTACCTGACTTACGAGGGCTCCGTCAACCTGGACAGTATTACTGACCCCATGCTGAGAGAGGTAAAGCTTACAGAATCACACAAACATATCGCTATGGCAACTCAACCCACTATTTTCCTATTCACCGGTGGCAATTCTCCCTATCTCTATCTGTTCTGGCATGTGTTGGAGCTTCTGGAGCCTTTGTTTCGTGCATCTGTCATTCACTTAATGTGTCATACAAATGTAATCCGTGAGAAAATCTGACTAGATTGCTGACTCATTGTACTGTATTTGCTTAATTTTTTTGAGAAACTGAGATATTAATTCTCACTCTTGGGTAAGAAGTATTCATGAATATCTTTCCATTTATTCCTTTTCTTTCCTGAATTATTCACTTAATAAGATCAATAAATCTGATTGTGTTCTTTGATCAATCTCCAGAGGTCATTCAGTCAGTAGATGAGAGAGTGAATCTTTTCTTCTTAACAAATTAATGAAATTACTACTAGCTCGATGGTAGTTCTTCTGAATGGTTTAATTGCAGGAGGAAAGGGGAGCACAAACTGCAGCAGCTGGCATGCATTGTGGCACTTTCCAGTGTTAGCTCATCTCTCTCTGTGATATTCACCATCTGCTGTCTCCAAAACAAGTCATTTATATACTGTCACTTCCAGGGGCGCCTTTATTTATCAAGTGACCACTATGCAAATCACCTGCAGAAGATTTGGCTGATCTAATTACCAAACCATATTGTGAAAGGTTTGGTTTTCATCATTTCAGGAAAGATTTTAGATGAGGCCTTGTTTATTTTGCATCAGACAGATAGGTTTTTACCTGTCTTCCAAACTGATTGTTGTTACCCAGAGACATGACAGCACTGTTTGCTGGTAGCACATTATGCTATTCAGACTTTCTAATTGTACTGAGTTGTTCTAGCCACTATTGTGACATGTGATTGTTTTTGTGCTGGAGAAAGTAACATGATTAGCTAATTACAGCTGATACTATACTGAAACTGTGAGTGGTAATGAAGAAAAAACCTTCACGCTCTCATTTTTGTCTCATTCCAGATTGATTATTGACTTTTTGATGTAATGTCTAACCCTAGTATATTTTATCTCCAGTATTCTTCCATACGAGTATTAATGACAGGAATTTTATTTAAACAGTTTGATGTTCATATTGCATTCATAAAACATACGATAACCGTGGTGCCTGTGAAATGGAAATACAGCAAAACAGTTTACAGGCAGTGCTGGTCTTCCTCACATTCTGCATTCCGCCTACCCAATATCTCTGTACTGACTTGAGCATACAAACCAAACTCTATATGTTTTAGTTTTTGTTTGTTTTTTGGTGTCCTTATTGCATTTTCAAGGGCAATGCAGTTAGTTGCAGTCCACAGCTTTTCTCTTTGATGTTACTTAAAAAAAGTATTAAAGTAAATTAAAGTATTAAAAAGCATATTTACTAATTCAGTTTAGAATAATCATTTTAAGATTATTGTACTACTCACAAAAAGTTAAAGATCTCAAACATTTGGGTAAAATATAAGGAAAATGTAAAAAGTTCATACTACACTGATAATGTATCAAGAATATGTGACATTTAGTAGAATCATGTAATGGTCATTACATAAACAAAACATTAACATCATTATAATTATTATTACATTTGAACCAGCTCTGTACCATCTTCTAAATTCAGTCAGCTTAAATCTGAACTGTTGCCATGCTCTTATGCAGGCTCGTCTTTGACGTACCTGTGTGAGTCAATAAGGTGGAGTATGGAAATATGCCCGATGACTGTCTCACTAAGTTCTACTAAAATGTGATGATTGACTCTTGGGTATTGATTCATTCTGGGCCTGACAGGTGAAACTGCTGACAAGGCATTAGTCACAACAATTAAGGCATTTGAAATGTCAAGAAATTAGAGGTCATGAGAGATAATTTCCTCTTGCGTGTCAGATGAAAATGATGACACCTTCTGACATGCTGCCAGGCCTCTGGTCCGTGGTTGAGGACGAAGTGACAGATCTACTGGGCGCACTGCCGGAACAGCAGTCCTTCAGCATGATGCCTCTCCTGACAGCCTTCTCTTATGGAAAAACATGACAGCAACCCCTTGAATCAAACCCCTCTGTGTCACTCAGAAGTAAACAGACAAATTATTCATCAGTGGGACTCTATTCATCCTCCTGCCTCTGCCCCTTTCTGCCCCCTCTGAACAACAAAGTCAACAAAGTATGCTGTGGCTAGCTTATGACGAGCTTTGAAGCACTCGACATAGTAAGAATTGATTTCACCTCGATATTTTCATGGTAATTAAATGTTTAACCGTGTTGTCTCTGTATCACATAGAATATAGGATTTAATATGTACTATCTATGATAACAGCAGCATTACAGACAGCCACTTACTAGTGGACATATTGTTTGAGACATTTTTGCTCCTCCATACAGTAGTGCACATGTTAGCTCCCAAGCTGTCACTCACAAAAAACCCTCAGGGCAATTCTTTGTTTGTACTTGAGGATTAAAAGCCAGACAAGCCTATCCTGAGCAAATTTCCGGTGGCATGCAAAGCATGGACAGCACCATAATCACATGTGAAAATAACATGGTTGCTTTACATGTCTGTATGATTTTTATGTTAATTTTTACCTTTTTTAAATTATCCCATATATTTTTTAAAATGAAACGGCGCTAAAAGGAAGATCATTTTTGCCCAAAATCTATGACATCTTTCAAAAAGTTAAAAGATCAGCTTCATATTTGTTGTTGCCACTGTGGGTCCCAGGTGTTGTGACTCAGCATGATCCCACGCTACTAACTGGGTCAACTCAAGGCCAGGTCTGCAGCCTGTGTAGCGAGCTCTTCTGGTGCTACATTGCATGAGTGGATTGGAGGGTGCTGCCCTTCAGTTGCAGCTGATACTATACCTTCAGTTTGGGAACTACATGTTAGATAAAGTAAGAGCTGCAGCCGCTCACCTCAGACACTTTCTGCTTATGCTAAAATTGCAAACAAAGGAAAGGTGGATTTATTGCTATGAATGTTTGGTGCTAAACAAGGCATGGTGGCTTTTGCTTGGAGGCGAGATCTTTGGCTTTGGCTAAGAGTGTCACTTGTCAGCTAAAAGTCAGGCGTGAAGTGACTTAAACTAATGAGTTGCCTGTAAGTACTCATCTCAGATTGAGGTAGAGATAAATTTCTGACATCCATCACTGAGGATTATCCTTTAAGCAGCTGAGGGATATAGATGTGGTTTGATCATCTAGTGGAGAAACGTGCTTATGAGTTAACCTTCAACAATTTGTATCCCCTACATAAATAAAAAAGCACAAATGGTGAAACTCTTGCTTTCTGAAATGTTGTTCTCTGAAAATAATAAAATGCAGCCCTGTTTTCCTGGTGATAGAACCAGCTTCAGAAACATGGTGATGCTTTCCACATGGCCCTTTCTGCATTTCTGATTCTTGTCTCAGATTTCTTTATTTGAGCAGACACTGTGACCTTCACCTCAAAACCTAACCTTAAATAGCCATAATGTCAGTTGCTTATTACTTGACAGACTGTGTTTTAAAGACACACCAGCACTTAATGGTTGCCAAATGTGCTCGCTAACTCGCATGAAACTTTCACTGCTATGTGACAGATCTCAGCTATGTGGACAGCACCTTTTTTGATGTTGTGGGAGATCGGAAGTGACCATGCGGTGTTGGGTGCGACTGTATGCCTTGCAGGTGGCCTGTCCTAATTCAGCAGCACCTCCAAAGTTCTCGTGCCAAATCCCCCGCTGTGGCATGTGCTACCCAATGGGTCCTTTTGATAGTGAGCAGAGTGTACAGGCCAAAGAAAATGAGCGCTAGTCGCAGAGGCAGTCAGAAAGGCAGGCGAAAAGCAGAGCGCTGTATGTTCCATTGTGCACAGTGGCATTGACGGACGTCTACAAGCTCCCCTCTGATGGTGGAAGTGGCTCCAGTCACATCAATCACTTCCACTGTGGAGCACCCCGCTTTCAGTCAGGCTCAGCAGCTCTTACTGGTTGTTTTTCTTCCCTTTCATTACAGGCAAAGAACTTTGTTGGTCTGTTTTAAATTGCACTTATTTTCTAAAAATAGCAATTCATCTGTTATTGTGTTTTTTGTTGTTTTTTTCCCCCCCTGCTGCTTATAATGAGACTTGCGTGGCTGCTGTTATTTTTTTTCCCTGCTAGCTTCTAGACTTATAGTTTGTAACCCATAAATAATACTTCATTAGTGTACTGTACCTTTAACCAACACACTACATCCTGCTTGTGTGATGTTGTGCCTTTGTACACGAGTGTGCACATACACATGCTTTTCCCTTTTGTTTCAAACACAATAACATCTAAAAGCACACTGGCCCTCTGCAGTTCTAGCTGGATGTCACTCCAGGTTAACGTTTGTGCAGTTGGGGCCCCTGCTCCTGGAAATGGGAATGGTTAACTGAAGCATGTTAATAGGAAAAGGCTTGTCTCTTCCATACTAACACTTGGATGACTCTGCAGGCTGCGGGGGGAAGGGGGAGCACCCAGGCGGATTGGGAGTGCACCCCTTTCCCTTTGCCTCCCCCTTCCTCTGAGGCACGGCTGAGTTAGGATTTGCTTGCATTGTCAAGTAACGCATTGACCCATCACTTTGATGCATATTGATTGTGACAGCCGCTCTCTCACACTCTCACTCTCTCACTCTCTCTCTCTTTCTCTCTCTCTTTCTCTCTCTCTTTCCCGCAGGCCACAGAGGCGCAGATCCTGAGCTTTGGACAGACGCCATCTCAGTTGCTTATTGAGCCACATCCTCCACGCAGTTCCGCCATGCACCTGGTGAGAACAGTGAGCATGCTGGGAAATTTTCCTGCACCTTTCCAATGTAGTTTGTGTGCAAAGACAGATGTGTGGACCTGGTGTGTGTTGCAATAAATGTGACTGTAGATGGACATTAAACTGTGAGAGATATCCATGATTTCTTATTTCTATGCATTTCCTGAAGTCTACTCATCTATAAAATAAAGGTTAAATATTTTGGATGATTTTACCTTATGTAGGATATACACCCTCAGCAAACACTCTTTTTTTATAGCTGGCATTGCTTGCAAGTAAAGTTTAAAGGGAACAGTGCTCCCTACTGGCCTGCCCATTCCTCTGTGCAGAAAGCTGCCTTTACTTCTCATACCATGTAATAACCAGCTTTATCCATGTTATCAGTGCCTGATTTTTTTCCATTTCCTTCTTTAAAAGAAACTTACAGTAAAAGCAACAATCTATTGTTCCTTTTCTTCTTTTCCAAAAGACAACAATGTTTTTATTCAGCTTTTTATAGGATGACATAAAACCAGTAGTGCTGGTGTCAGACGTTCTTTCTCCTGCTAGACAATAACTCAGAGGTGTTAAGGTTGGGCGGAGTTGTGTAGTGTAAAAGAAAAGGCAACAACATGTTTGCATCATGTCACATAAACTGTCCTCCATCCCAGTTTTTCTTGTCTACCCGTCTAAGTCTCGTGTTTGACAACCATCAGTGGGGACTGCATGAAAAATCCCTCGTGTCAGAGCCAAACTACCTGCAACCTCCACGTTAATTATTCTTGCCTTCTTTTCTATCATCCTTTTATACATTACCCCAACATTTTCCTGTCCTTTTCTTGCCTGTTCCTGTTTCTAGAACTAATCATCTCCCATCATCGTTTCCACACATCCTATTCCACACTCTGTCTTTTCTTCTACTCAATAGTGTTTCCTTCCACAGAGTCCTCTCATGTTCAAGGACCAGATGCAGCAGGACGTCATCATGGTTTTGAAGTTTCCATCCAATTCGCCTGTAACCCATGTGGCTGCCAATACTCTGCCCCATCTCACTATACCTGCCGTGGTTACTGTCACCTGCAGCCGCTTATTCGCAGTCAACCGATGGCACAACACAGTTGGTGAGTGGTGCCAATTTCACATAGGAGGTGATATGTTCAAACACAGGCACATGCTTTTGGAAAAAAAAGTGTGCCACTCCACATGTGATACCTACCACAGCAGTGGCCCTGTAAAATCACTTCATCACCATCACACAAAACCCTGCCCACCGTTCATAATAGAGCTGTAGCCAGCTGTCTATGAGAGAAGCTAGCACCTCCCAGGTAAGCTGACCATGAGTGTTTCCACATGTTCCTTTTCAGACATGTGTGAACAACATTACCCACAGAACCCCTCCTTAAGAATCAGCCTCACCTCAGGGTCAGAAGGCCAAAGCAATGGTTACTGGGAAATTAGGCCGCAACTGCACCACATTCTCCTCACACGTCCCCATCTGTCACCGTAGAAATACACTGAGCTCAAGACCAAAGAGTGCACAGTGTGTGGTAGCTCTTAATGAACATAGCTGCAGCACTCTTACCATCCAGTTGGATAGGAGGGAAGTGTGTTTTTTTCTTTTTAAAATCTATATGATAAGGTCTGCATATTTGCTGCTGTATCAAAAATAAGTCAAGATACTCATTTGCATGGATGAAATATCTCCAATGGGAGAAATGAGCCTGTTAACACAGATGGACCTCCAGTACTTTGATTTTATAGAAAAGACTGAATTAACTGGGCCTGGAAAGGGGAACAGATGTTTATGTATGAATGTGCAGTGGTCAATGAAAGCCTTATGTATGACTACCTGAATCCAGGTCTCAGAGGAGCTCCAGGCTACTCTCTGGAACAGGCCCATCACCTCCCCATAGAGATGGATTCTCTGGTTGGTGAGTAAGCTTGATAGGAAAATACAGCTTAGAAATATTTGTAATTTATGTATTTTATTGTCGGAGCTTTCATTCATACTGTAACTTGATTTTTGTGTGTCTGTTCTGTGGTTCTTTTTGTCTCCTCAGCCAACAATACTGGAAGCAACAAGCGTCAGATCACAGACCTAGTGGACCAAAGCATCCAAATCACCACACACTGTTTTGTGGTGACAGCTGACAACCGCTACATCCTAGTGTGTGGCTTCTGGGACAAGAGCTTCCGTGTGTACTCCTCTGAGACAGGTAGGTTAGAGTGTAAACTCTATTTCCTACGGAGGTGTGCACTGATGCGTGGAGGACTGAATACTCTGACAGTAATGATACAGTATTGGTGCTACTCTCTCCTGACACACTGAACAACAGATTAATCTACTATAATCCACTGGAAAATGAAATAAAAATCCGTGTGGTGCTAAAATACTACTTTAGATACACAGGGGATTTTTCATTCACCTGCTCTGAATAAATCTTAGAAATGTAATCTTAGGTTAGAAATGTAAGATATATTTCCTCTGATAATTCT
>JBBDHI010000009.1:9525298-9538682 GCA_037177115.1 Craterocephalus stercusmuscarum | reverse complement strand
GATATCATCTCAGAATCACTAGAGGTATGTGTGTATCAAATTTCATCCAAATCCGTTCAGCCGTTTAGGCAGGATAAACTACTCAAGGTTATAGCGCCCCCTAGACTTGAAAATTCTTCAAAATGTGGTCAGGTGTCTAGAATGAAGATCCGCATTTGGTCCTAAAATTTCAAGTCATTACCTGTAAAGGTTTTCAAATTACTCAGACTTATCTGTTTAGCTAGTTTTTACGTAATGTTCGGATGCGCATAACTTTGTAACCAAGTAAAAAATAAAAAATCGTGGGTCCTGCGCTGCTCAGCGGGCTTGGACCCCTAATAATTTAACCACATGGGTAACCACTATTGTAAAAATCGTCCATTTCAAATATAATCAAAACTACCAAAACATTTCAAGAAGTCAACGTTCTGACTCGCAGCCCAATGCTAACATGGCAATCCCATACAGTAACAACCATATAAGGTCTATGTTGCATGCTGATTTTAATAGATACCAAGAAATGTGCCAAATTCATGAGATAGGTGTCCATAAAGGTGAAAATAACACCTTTCTGATTTTGAATAATAAATATTTATGAAATGGCCACATCTGATAGCTTGAATGTAGTCACCTGCTACAATAAAAATCATTGCACACAGGTATTAGAGCTTGAAATTAAACAGAATCATATATTCTTGCCTGCAGCCACTCACACTTAATTCTTTACTGAGCTCTCTGAAACTTTCCATACTATTTTCTTCTTGCTTATTTTCAAGCAGACGTTCTCAACAGTCATGATTCTCTGCATCCTTACACCTGTCAACACACCTGCTCCCATTTCCCTTTAGCCCCACCACGATTATACCAGCCGCATTTAGTTAATGACTTGCCAGCTTGTCTTTTATTCTTCTGTTTACCAGAAACTAGTCCCTCTTCTGTCAATATGAGTCTCTACCTGATTTTTTGTACATAGTTTTGACTTTGTTTAATAAATCATTTAACCTTACATTAAAACAAAGTGCTGAACACTGTCTGAATGATGATGATAAAAATGATTTTGGTTGTTTTGTTTTTGTTTGTAAAGAAATGTGTAACACCCTCTCCTCCTTCCCTCCAACGCTCCACATTACCAGCCTACTGATTACCAGTCTGCCACCTGATTGTCCACACCTGTTCATCAGCTCATCACCTTCACCTGGGTACAGCCCTACAAAAGCCCCGGGCCTCTTCCTTTCAAGTGTGGTTTCTCACCTCAGTTTCCAGAAACTGCTGTGATTTGGCTTGCATGCGTCAGTGGTTGGCTAAATAAAACTGTTAGTACTTACACCTGCATCCTCCCTTGTGTGCTCTTTTATGTGACAAAATGGTGTGAGTGTGTAAAAGTGTAAGTGTTTTTTTCCTACTCGATTTCAGACCCAATTAATCTATTTAAGTAATTTCGGAGATTCCTTTTTTTCTAAGTCCTGGAGTGGAAATGAGAATGAATGTGGAAATCTATGTAGATACGTGCAGCTATGTGTCTGGATCTATGGATGTTTATGTACACATGTATTTTGCCACTCACATGAAGTCTATTATTTTAATATGCTGCAAAGACAGTTACTCCAATCCATTTTTCTATAAATTTCTCTTCATAATGACACATGGAAAGCCTTCTACTTACTTAGACAAACATAGACGGTTAGATAAGTTCCAATAATTTAACAAATACAAGTGTAACTACTCACACACATACCAGTCATTTTAATTTATCTCTTTTGTATCTGTGGATTCCAGCAAAGTTCTTTGCAACAGAGCTAACGCAGGAAATAACAGTGTTTCCCACAGCCCACTTTTTTTCTAAGCAATCTGATTGCTTTAGCCATATGTCATAGTCCTAATTCAGGGGTCTGCATACACTCGGAGAATTTGGGAGTGCAAATAAATAATATGATTAAACTCGACAGGTTCAGCCGCCTTTTTCGTTCTGTATTATCCCAGGAGTAAAATATGCTGGAGAAGATGGATTTGGCTGCCGGGTGTTGGGCTACTATAGGTTACTCAATTTACTTTTGTAGGATAAGATTCCAGAAAAGTTTCTACAATCATTTTAGTGTAGGGTCTCAGCTTAGAAGAATTGTGTGACAGAGATGAAATGTGCAAAAATAGCCTTAATGAGATCAGTGAAACTGGGGTCGTAGAGTGTCTGGGGAATAACCAAGTATAAAAATAGTCCTACTAAGTCCAAGCAATTGTCAAACATTTAATATGTACTGTCATTAGTTTGAACTATTGTATTGATTCATATTTTACCCAGAGATTATGTCTTATATTTAATTTTTTATTTAATTCCAAATAGAAACAATTTTTCAATCATGTTGCCTGGATGCCTTTGAAATAATACACATGCATGCAAGGAAGTAAGAATAGCATAATAATTTCAGTATTAATAAAGACAATGCAGATGTAAAATGGGACAACATGGAGAGTGTGTTTGGCTATAGATTTAAGCTCAGACTGAACACACAGATGGTCCATCTTGCAGCTCCTCATTATCTCAGCATCAGGTCAACTTGATGTCACCTCTCAGAGCTCAAGTCGCCTTATATGATGCATATCTCTGTTAACAGGGTTATAACAACAGTGGTGTCAGTGACACCACTGAAATACGACTCCTTCAGTGTTTAGTCTGTGCTTGTTGTGTAGTGATGACAACACAGGGCTTTCAGCAGTGCAGACTGTGGACAACAAGCAAAACTGAGTACTCATTGGTTACCATTGCATTTAAGTTTATTCTTTATTTCTTCTTTTTAATAAGAGTTTTATTTGTACAGCTGTTAAAATGTAGAGTCAGCCGTCATCACATTCATCACAAATCAAAATACAGTGCGTTTTGAGCACTAATGGCCAAAAAAAGAGAAGGAAAGGAAGAAAAGAAAGAGAAACTGCTGAAGAAACACCAGTCTTGTGTTGTCAGCACTCAGTAGGGAGGAAATCTTAAATGAATGAACAATTTAAAGTCATCTTTTGTTGTTCTGACAAATATGAATGTTCCAAGAAGGAGAGCTCAACTGCTATATTTCATCCTGAGTTCCACCTGCACTACATGTAAGTCCCCAACAATAAATCTTCTGAACATCATGTGTGTGATTACAATCTCCTCCTCTTTACAGACTGACACTTCTATCTACCAGAAAGGATTGGTCATTTACAATAAATTTGATATAAATATGATATGACAGAATATCATCAAACTCCCTCTTGCTTCCAAAATAAGCTTGAAGGTTTGGGTATGATCCAATTCCCTCTTTGCTATCGCTGCTGTCAGAAAATTCTATTCGTCTTCTTTTTCATTTTCTCTTGTAACTAGAAGCTGTCAAAGCCCAGGGGCTTTGCCTTGCAGTTTGCTTGGCTATATTTATAATTGGACCCTGTCAACAGCGTCCAGTGTAAACTCAAGTGCAAGGTTTGTTATGGCAGCTACTGTGTACTGATTTCAGCACATGCCAACTGTGAGATGGTTTGTCTGTCATTAATGTATAACTAAAGGAAGGTGCAGACACAATGGTTGTGTCCACATGCTTGTGGATGGCATGAAAATCATCTAAAGGGGATCAAAGGGAACAGAGCACAGCTGAAGTTAAATTCTTCCAGGCAATATAATGCTCCAGGGGTGCTGCACATTTAAAAGGGATCATATGTGTATATAAAGGCTGTGAGACTGAAAACACATTCAGAACAGCTGTCTTTGTGGTACAAAGAATACCATACTTGTGTGATAGAAATCAGTTAGTTTCCCCTCCCCAGTTTTCAAACATCTTAATTGAATGTAACAGAGTAATTGTCAAAAGGGAATTAGGCTTTTGCATAGTTATATGGGTGTGCTCATTAGGAGTCCTCCTTAAACAAATTTTAATCTGTTGTATGCTTGCACTACTTGTCTTGGTTTGCAGCAGTGTTTTTTGTCCCAATCAAATTTACTGCAAATACAATCCATTCATTTTGATTTGTCCTGCTGTGTTGCCAAGTATCTGTGTTTCTCTTCATCAACACTGGTTCTGCACATACAATAAGTGGTGCAGAAAGAGGTTGGATCATGACTGAGCTTGTCAAGAGTCAGAGGAGAATGCCCTGCTTGCAAAAGTGTTTTATACCTTGAGGACAGAAGAAAAGGGAAAATGCTGCGGAATGTGTCCAGTACAAAGTTTGATTTGCTGAGGAGGATGTTGTGAACAGGGTTAAGCATGAGATGCAGTGGTCTTGTTTTGGGCTGTACAAGAATGCCAGTAGCCAGAAACATTTTTGAGCCACTTCCTTTGCATCAACTCAAATGTCAACAGTGCCTGACATTAACATGTGTACTCCTCCTATCACATAATTGAAGACATTCCTCTCAATTCTGGGATTTCACATAAAATCTTAAGCCTGTTAACATGAAAAAGGACATGCCAAAGCAGCTCTCTAATGAACAGTTTTAGGGCAAGGCGGTAAAAATGTTGCTGTAGCCTACTCATGTGAAAAGAGCATTACCCCAGCAAAATAAACCAGTAGAGGGAGACAAAAATCTCGAAACAGAGTTAGAATGGAGATGATTTGTGTTTACAGCTCTGTTTCTGGTTGCTCTCCTTTGTCTTTTAGGAAGGTTAAAAGAACAGTTTCGCGTAAGTTCTTTTAGAAACATCTTTGATTTGCTTGAGATGTGTTATAAATATTTAATTCACACACAATGTCATCTGCAAGTCACATTGCAAGCTGAGGCTGAAATGATTGCTGTAACTCACACAAACTCTCACTTGCCTATTTGTTTCTCCTTAATCAACCTTAGAAGATCCATCCTACCCGGCATCGTTTTATTTTCCCAGAATGACATGAGACACGTCCTTTTAAAACCTGGCAAATGCATTCCATCGGATATGTCGACCAATTGTCTGATAGGAGGGCGTGACTTTCCTTACTCCAGCAAAGCAGAAGTAAGAAGTTGAGCTTAACAGTGCACAACTGCCGCGAGAGAATGGTGCACCTTCGAGCTCATAGGTGTGTGATGTTAACCAACTCCGATCTTATATCCCTGCAACTTTAACCGAGGTACGCAGTTTATAGGAGTGCATGTACAAAGTTCAACGAGTCTCCGCTTCGGTTCCGCTCTACAAATGGCTTTGATTATTTCTCCTCATCTGCACGGGACCGCCACAGCCTTGATTCTACTGGCAGTGATTCTGACAGGTGATGCAGTCGCACAGGTTTTTGACAGCTATGGATTATCATACGCCTTGAGGTCTGAGCTTTCAGAGGACACGATATTGGTTGCGAATAATGGGATCCGTGTGCCTTTCGGGAGATCAGTTTTCATTGATCCCATTAACGATTTGGTCATCCAAGTTCAACCCGGTGACAGATGCAGCATAACAGTTTTGGATAATGATCCCTTGTCTCAAAGACCTGGACGATTGTCTCCGAAAAAGTTTTCGTGTGAATTTGGCCCGAACGACGTGAAATATTCTCACTTTGGCTCCAGGAGTCCTCCGAGGGACCGAGTAAGGTTACAGCTCAGGTATGACACCCAAACGGATACAATTATAATCCCATTCATGATGGAAGTGGAAGTTGTTTTTACACAGCTGGAAGTGCTAACCAAAAATATGCCGCTTACTGTTGACAAACTGCTCGGCACAAGTAATCCCATCGATGGAAGGATTTTAGAATTTACCTTTGACAGAAGTGCACAACAGTGCAAAATAGCTTCACTGTCCAGCAGTAACGTGCTTCCCAGGTATGGAAAACTTCTGGACGAGGACAGCCTCGGAACAATGCTGGACTGTGATGAATTTATCCGGATGAACACCCGTTATCAGCACACTTTTTCTTTGAAGTCTCCAAACAGAGATTACATCCCTATGCTTGTTGAATTGCACGATAAAGAAGGAAATTTGCTCAAGCAGGAGTTCTTCCAGATTTTGGTGAGAATAAAAGACGGAGCCGACAATACACCACCTAAGCCCAGCTTTACTGCTATGATGATGATGGAAGTAGACCAGTTTGTAATGACAGCAATAACTATAGATATGTTGGCTGCAGAGGATGTGGAGTCTAATCCTGATGAATTAATTTTCAACATCACATCTCCTCTGTCCTTTGAGGAGGGCTACATAGTCAGCACGGATGACAGAAATTTACCAATAACCTCATTTTACCAAGGGGACCTCAAAGAATTGAAAATTGCATATAAACCCCCAGCTGTGGATTCAGACACTGAAAGGATTTTCCAGATTGAGTTTGAGGTTGTGGACACAGAGGGAGCTGTGTCAGATTCGTTTTCTTTTATGATTGTTGTTAAGCCCATGAACACATTGGCCCCTGTGGTCACAAGGAATACTGGACAGTTACTATATGAAGGTCAATCTAGGCCTTTGTCTAGTTCACAAAATCTGGAAATCAGTGATGAGGACAATTTAGATAGTGTCAGAATTACTGTTATTGATGGACTGAGGCATGGAGAGTTAACCATTTTGGGCTCAAGGAGGAAATTTTTCACCCCAGGTGACCTTGATGCTGGAGTAGTCATTTATCAGCACGATGGCAGTGACACGTATAGTGATAATATTATTTTCAAAATGACAGATGGCACAAATGAGGTGGAGTTCCTCTTCCCCCTCACTGTTGTCCCAACAGATGATGAGCCTCCCATAATCAATGCTAACACCGGTTTGGTTTTATTCAAAAACCAAATGATGCCAATCTCCTCACTTATGCTCAGTGCAGCTGATATCGACTCCGAAGATTCTACAATACAATTCACATTAGAACCTCCCTTTTCAACAGTGGGCCAGGTGATGCTGCGTCAGTCTGAGGCACCAGAGGACCCATCTACCTGGAAATTTAATACAGAGGATGAAATGTATGAGAAAGTCGTGACTGAATGGTTGCAGCAGGATATTACTGATGGGAAACTATTCTACAAGCATATCGGGCCCCATAGCACCAGTACAGTCATGGATCAGTTTTTCTTTAGAGTACAAGATGACAACGACCCACCAAATCAGTCAGGCGAGAGCTCATTCATTATCAAAATCCACCCTATTGATGACCTCCCTCCTGAACTTTACCCTGACACAACCCTACAAATGACTGTACATGAGTATCAGCTCACTCACTTTCGAAAGAAATTCCTCCGATACACTGACCTAGACTCAGAAGATCGGGATCTCAAATACACAATCATCCAACCACCAAGAGACACAGATGAGAACAGTCCTATAACATTGGGAGCTCTGGTATTAACTGAAAATCCAAACACAGTAGTCACAACTTTCACTCAGGCCCAAATTAACCACCACAAAATAGCCTACAAACCACCTGATCTTGAGCTTGGAATAACCACACGTGTGTTGCAGTTTAGGTACACTGTTGAGGATGTGTCTAGAAATAGTATAGAAGGATTTTTCACTATAATTCTAAAGCCTGTGGACAACAAACCACCTCAAATAACAAACTCAGGCTTTACTGTGATGGAGCATGGAAGACATATTCTTACAAGAGCGGAGTTGGATACCTCAGACACAGACACCGACAGCAACAAGATTACCTTCACTCTTACCCAGCCTCCACTACATGGTTACATCCAGTTTATATTGACTGACATGAAAAAAGGAGATACTTTCCGTCAAGAGGATATCGGAAATGGCATGATTTCATATGTCCACAATGGAGATGAATCAACAGTGGATTTAATACAAATAGATGTCAGTGATGGGGTGCACATTGTCCCAGTAACTATAAAGATTACAGTGAAGCCAATTGATGATGAGACTCCAACAATTAGTCTTCCAGCTGGCACAATTGGTTCATATGTAGATGTTTTGGAAAATGGAGCCACAGAAATCACAAGTAATGTCATTCAGGGAAGAGATGAAGACACTGATGACCTCCGTTTAACCTTTATTGTCGAGGACAGGCCTTCATTTGGTCAAATCCTGGTGAAAGGGGTTCCATCAAGCACATTCACTCAAGCTGATATCATTAATGGCTTTGTGGTCTATGCTCATACCAGCGGGGAGATTGGCTTGAACACAAAGGAGGACTTTTTCAATCTCACTTTGACGGATATGTCTGATGAGTGGACGGTGGGAGGAAATAAAATCACAGGTGTGAGAGTGCATGTAACAATCCTTCCGCTGGACAGCCAGGCTCCAGAGGTCTTTGTGGGGCCACAGTTCACCGTTACTGAAGGAGAGAAAAATGTCATTCAGATTCTTCACATAAGCGCTGATGATGTTGACACCCCGAGTGATGACCTTCTTTGTACAATTATTGTACAGCCAACTTCAGGTTATGTGGAAAATATCTCTCCTGCTCCTGGTTCAGAAAAATCTAGGTCCGGAACAGCTATTAGTGCTTTCACCATCAAGGACATCAGACAGAATCACATTTACTATGTTCAAAGCATTCACAAAGGAGTCGAGCCGGTGGAGGACAGGTTTACCTTCAGATGCTCTGATGGCATCAATTTCTCTGAAAGGCACTTTTTTCCCATCTCCATAATCCCCTCTAATGATGAAAAGCCGGAGATTTACATGAGGGAGTTTGTAGTTATGGAGGGCATGAACATAGCCATTGACACTCCTATTTTGAATGGTGCTGATGCAGATCTCCCTTCTGATCAGCTCACATTCTTTATCATCAAACCCCCTAGGCACGGATTTATTCTCAATCAGCTCACTACCGGCACTCTCCCTGTGTCTAACTTCACCTTGGATCAGATCAGGGAGGCCTCAAGTATTGTATATGAGCACGACGACTCCGAAACCACAGAGGACAGCTTTGACATCCTTCTCACAGATGGAAAGTTCAGTGTAAAGAAAACTGTAATTGTCATGATTATCCCTGCTGATGACGAAACCCCGAGAATGGCCATCAATGATGGCCTTGAAATTGAGATAGGTGACGTAAAGATAATTAACAACAATGTTTTAAAAGCTACCGATGTGGATTCTGAGGATAGCACGCTAACTTACATAATTAAATATGGACCTGGTCAGGGATATTTGCAAAGAACAACACCATCTGGGACATTTCAGAATATCACTGTTGGGATGAATTTTACACAAAGTGAAGTAGATCAGGGACTGATATTGTACATTCATAATGGGCAAGAGGGAATTCGAGACCTCATTAAATTTGATGTGACAGATGGCATTAACCCTTTAATTGACAGATATTTCTATGTTTCAATTGGTGGCATTGACATGGTTTTCCCTGATGTGATCAGCAAAGGAGTATCCCTTAAAGAGGGGGGAAGAGTTACTTTGACAACTGACCTTCTCAGCACTAGTGACCTTAACAGCCCAGATGAACACTTGGTTTTTACAATCACCCGTGCTCCAACAAGAGGACACCTGGAATGCACTGACACCCCTGGGATGCCCATCTCATCATTTACGCAGCTTCAGCTGGCTGGGAATAAAATTTTTTACATACACACTGCTGATGATGAAGTGAAAATGGATAGCTTTGAATTTGAAGTGACTGATGGTTACAACCCCGTCTTCCGCACTTTCCGCATTTCTATCGCTGATGTGGACAATAAAAAGCCTGTTGTGACAATACACAACCTGGTGGTGACGGAGGGTGAAAACAAACTTATCACACCTTTCGAGCTAACAGTGGAAGACAGAGACACTGTTGACCGCCTTTTAAAATTCACTGTTACTCAGATTCCGATTCATGGGCGCCTGCTCTTTAATAACACCCGGCCTGTTACCTCTTTTACAAAACAGGACCTTAATGAGAACTTGATCAGCTACAAACATGATGGCACAGAGAGTGGAGAAGACAGTTTCTCTTTCACTGTTACTGATGGCACCCACACAGACTTCTACGTATTCCCTGACACAGTGTTTGAGACTCGAAAGCCCCAGCTGATGAAGATTTTCATTCTGTCTGTGGATAATGGGGTACCACAGATTGTAGTGAACAAAGGTGCCCCAACATTGCGGGTTTTAGAGACAGGTCACCTGGGATTTGTGATCACAAGTAAGACCCTAAAAGCAGAAGACAGAGATAGCCCACAAGGGTCTGTGATTTTTGGAATTACAATAGCCCCAGAACATGGTTACCTAATTAACCTTGGCAAAGGAAATGCTACCATCACCAGCTTCACTCAAGGTAAGCAAGCTGATCTTCAACTACTTTTCAATGTTTAACATTTTTCAACTTTTCCAGTCTTCTGATATTTAAGCTAAACATGTTTTTATTCTCTGTCATATTTCAATCTAATCTTAAACTCACTTTAGATTTTCTTGCACTGCAATATTTAATCCCCTTCTAATGCAAAAAACTATTCTAACAAACTTTTTTTGTTATGGTTTCCCACAAGTGAGTGCCTGTTTTGAAGGGGTATGCCTGTGCCCCAAGTATACTGGATCTCCATAGGAGTGCGTATTTCAAACAAGTGTAGTTTTGACTTTTGGAAAATAAATTATGATAATTTGCATATTACCAGATAAATATGACTGGAGAAACATAAGTCAAAGGACTTGTAAATGAAATTATAGGTAGATTTAAACATGTCAGGAAACAGGAGACATGTTAGTCTGGCTAAAAGCAAATCCCTGGCTTTGTAAACAAGACAGGATAGTCCTGAAGTAACATTTCAAACAGACCAGATGAACGTTTTGGTAAATGGTAAATATAAGTGTAGCAGCATCGGTTTTCTGTCAGTGTCCGTGTTCTCCCTGCATTGATTTACTGAATCACTATGAATCGCTTTCCCCCAGAGAATCTAAATATTTCAGGAGTTCTCACAAGAGTAAACAGATACAGATACTCTGTACTTATAGTTTGAAATATTTAGTTATGCATTTTAATACAGTAGTCCATTTGAAGAGTGATTTATTGCCATCAAATATTTGAAGAGAGTAAGGGTATTAAAAATCAGGCCATGCAATCAGAATGAGAGATTGTAATAATTAAGCTATAAGAGTCAAACTATTGCTAATGTTTAGTTTCTGTCTAATAGATATACTGCCCTTTTATCAGGCAGTTTAGGCTTCCTAAATCCCCTGACACTATCAGGATGCATGTTTCAACACACAGCCCTTAGGGTGCTTCATCAAGCGAGCTTTAGGAGTTATCTCTGACACACAGTCTAACAAGAACATGTAATCGTTTTACCTCAGTAATCCATGTCATGTTTGTTTGTATGATATTGCTGTTATTCATGCAAATCCTTTGTTCTTTTCAGCTGAGATTGATGATATGAACATATGCTATGTCCTGAGGGATGGTGACAATGCCACAAGTGACATCTTTCATTTCTCCATTGAGGACAGTGGTAAGTTTCTTATATTTAACCATCCACTCTTGAAGTTATAACGTGTCATAACTGAAGATTGAAGTGTTGACTTATAAGACTGCCATATCTAAATGTTTTGCAGTGTTTTTATTTGTACACTGACATCCTTAGATTTCTAAGGAACGATAGATAGGACAGGATCGAAAGAGCTTACATGCATAGCAAGCTGCTTAATTAAACAGAATTACAGTACTGTGTAGAATGAGTGTGCAAACATTGAAGAGATTTCCCAGAGCCGTGGTTTCATGCTGTATCTTATTTCAGCGTAAGAGAGAAAATCAGCATGTAGCAAATGAGAAGCAAAGAAATACCGTTTATACTGTAGATAGCTATCACCTCTGCTACACTCAGTGGAATTCTATTCAACTAGTAGCTCAGAAAAAAAGATTTGTATGTCAAAGTTTCTTGCTTAAAATTTCATGTTAGTCTCTCAGTAAATGACTCTATTGTAAAGCTCAAATCCATAATCACAATTCTTTTAAAGCAATTCATTTTTGATTTAACCAAATATCTAATTAGTAGAGCAATTAGTATTTGTAATCAGTCACAGGCTCAATGAAAGGTTTGAGGCAATCATGTCAGTGTTGCCGATTAGGAGAAGCAGCATGCCTTACAGTGTGTCCTTTCTAGTACCCTTCAGCTGTGATGAGTGAGTACAAAGAACCACTCTAATGGGGGCCCTCTTTTCCCACAACCATGTCAATGTCTCCATATCCATTTTGTAGTTTCCCATTTTTCAGGATAAATGCATTAGATTTGTTGAAATCAGCGCCAACAGGTGGATGGGCTGCTAATGACTGATGGCTGAAAAGCAGAAGCTGGCTCTGAGTTACACTTATTTTACCTGAGATGCTGTTAGTGTTGAATGCATGCAAAGCTCCTTTGTTGCTGAGTGAATTTCCATCAGCCCATTTCCATTAGTTTATTTGTCATGGATCTATGTGGGTATTTCTCTCCTCTCTGTCATACTTTCGATGACATACACGAATGCCACTCTGACCATTTGAATTTCCAGAACTGGCAACATTCATTCCTTTCTCAGTACATTACTTTTAGACTTTTTGAGAAAACTTCAAGTGGTATGTTTCTTCTTTTGTCCTCAGTAATAGGTGTGGTCTCACTGTGTGACACAGTACTCTTCTTTTAAAATGTTATCTTTTGACGTGGGTTTTCTGTTTTATAGTTGAACTTAAATGGCTTATCAGATTGATTAATAGATGGAAGACCGATCCATGAGGACTAGCCACATACTGCACTGTAGCTTGTGAGGCAGGCAATGAACATTTTTTTTATGAGATTTAAGCTATGCTGGTGGCTGCCTGAATCCCCCGACAGAGCCTGCAGCTCTTTGAACAGCCGTGTTGTAGGAGCTGTGTTGTGTACATGGCATACAGCTGCACTGTTAGGCAATGCTCTTATTTCAAGCTCACTGGGAAAAATTTACCAGTGAATACTTTGCATTGCTTTTGGGTGAAAAGCTGCAGGAGTTTGTTTCAGCATCTGTGATAACCTCTGTTTTTGTGTATTGTTTTAAGTACATTTTCAGTATGTATGCCAGAATTAGTCACTTTTGCCTGTTTGTTAGGATAATGGTCATTTTAAATGTGTTTTATACAAGTAAATCCAGAAAGTTGTCAGATATGTATTATGTCTGTTCAAATATGTGCTTGTCATTTTGCAATTGAACAGCAGTTTGTCCAATTAAATGAGAAATGATGAACTGATACATGAACACCTACTAAGTCAGAACAAGAGACTTATTCGCTGTCTTTCTTTCTTCTTCTTTTATTGAAATTCTTTCTTGTTTTATCTATTTATTTTCTTTTTACTGTTGTTTTCACATACTGTAGCAAGACACTGAACAAAGTGTGCTTTCAAGTATACACTCAAGACAACAATTAAATATCAGTGCAAAATGCAATAAAGTCTTCAAAGTACATTGTGAATCGCCCCAAAGTGGCTCATGCTGCCATAACAATGGTAAATGCTGTCACAGAGCAACACTATTGAAAGATACATTTCTTTGATGCTATAGTACAAAAACGAAAGGTCTACTTCATGATAGATCATATCTAC
>JBBDHI010000009.1:9490395-9503211 GCA_037177115.1 Craterocephalus stercusmuscarum | reverse complement strand
AGATATAATACACCACAAATTTCTGCATTTTTGTAGAACTCTGGTGGGAAAATTAATATTTGCTTTATAGAGAGTCAGCATTTTTGTGTTATAAACATGAGTAATCACTTTTTATAGCTCAAAAGATCAATTCATTATAGGGTACATTTTGGAGTATTTCCTCCCTATAGACTCAAGACTTTCTGGTATGCTTTACTTTTATGAGAAATTTGTGGTGTATTATATCTGGAGGAACTCAGTGATAAACAGAATTTACTTTAATCTGATGGACAAACAACATAAATCTATATTTTCAGGTTCATCTCTGTATTAACGATGATACGAATTTCTTTGACAGTGACTGAGTTACAGTCAGTATCATATGAATGTGGGCTGTCAGAGCATAGCCACCTCATGCAAAACCATCTGTTTTGTGCATTTCGCAGTTTTTGTAAAATTCTATTTCTCTAAGTATCCCTAAAAATATTTTCTAAGTTGATTCTTTATGCATTGCATTATACTGGCTGTGATTTCCCGCATATTTACATAAAAAACACAAATTTACATGTAATATATGGGAAGGAGGTACAGCAAGACCTCAAAAGTGTAAGATTTGATGCTGGATGGTGCCAGTATGAGATGGGACAATGGTTGTTAAGTAAAACTTACTGTGTTTGTTTAATATGTCACTTTAAAAAAAGGAAGCAAGCTTAATAGATCACGAGGGTGCATATTAATGTTTTCTCCTCAAGATGTAACTGCATCCTTTTCAGAGTAATTCTAATGCACATGACCCTGGTCAAGATGACATGGCTACAGAAAATGAAATACTGCTATTTCGTTCACAGCTTAATGGAATGAGAAAAGGAGAAATAAAGTGTTATCAAACTTCATGTCTCCCTAAAGCAAATGATAATGAAAAAGCGTGGGTTTTGATGCTGAAGAAAACAGTGAATAGCTATGAGGCAAACTAGATTGAGCTCATATTTGAAAAAGAAGGGAGGCAGCAGGAAATTCATTCCCACTTTTAGTCCAGCTGTTCTGGCTTAATTCAAAGACGTAATTCAGGTCCTGTTGCCTATACACGTACCATTTAAGGAAATGGGGGCATCACATCTCTCTTGGTCATTCCTCTTTGAAAATAGCTGTCAGCTGCTTTGCTGTACATGAGTTTGTGCACGGCCAAGCACCTGGTCCTGCCTGGGATGTCTATACTGGAATTTCCCAGGAGGGTTTTCAGCTTCTCTGCAGTTTGTAGGCTCAAACAGTTCTTCAAGTGCATGCTAATGATTAGAAAAGATGCATTTCAATGGTATATATCATTTTTGCAACCAAACAAACCAAAGTAATACTACAAAATTAGGTACTAATCAATTATGTTTGCACTCTGCGCTTTTTTCAATGCAGACTTTGCTACCTATTAAAAAATAAATCACATCAGTCAGTTGTTTGTCTTGCATCATATGCTTGTATTGCATGTGAAAAGATTGTTGGATAGTAAGTACTAAAAGTTTTTAGTTTTTCCTCCAACATCAACTGAATTGATCTGCTCTAATGACTGTTAAGAAGAGGTAATTTCACAAAGTCATGCATAGAGGCAACGCGTGTAATCAGCTTTGGCTGGAATTAAAACATTTTTAATGTTATATTAGACAAAAATTTGAAATCTCAGATTTTTGTGGAAAATTGTCAACTTACTTCTTCCAGAAAGTATAAAAAATTTCTGTCTTGGTGGTCTGGAGGAAATACATTCTATACTAAATAGTGTAGGTTAAAATTAGTATATTTATGCTTACTACAGTGTAAGCTGTGTTAAAACAATTAGCTATCCAGGACATTGATATCAATTTATTTGGACTCTATAAGCATGTTGTAGTTCATTTATTATGACCTGATCGATGGCAGCTAATCTTTTTCCAGGACCTTTTACCAGAAACCACTGAACCGAAAAGAGTGATGAACCAATGAAAAATTTGAAACTGAGAATTAGAGCATGTAGGTGTCTAATTGATTAGTGTAATTAATTAACGGATAAGTTTGTGAACCACTCTTTCTTTTGTCTGTCTCCCTAAATCAGAATTATTCTTATTTTGTAGTCCATAAACTTTACAAGCTGTCTATGCATTTTTACATGATCTAAACAGCTGCAAGCAAACCTGCTATTTTCTCAGTGGCACACCATCAAGCTGCCGCATCCCTGCAATTTCCACTCTGTTTTCTGCCTGCAGTGGGTTTGAAGAAACTTGTCCTTTCTTGCAGAAGTAATTGCTGTTTGATATTGACTCTGCATCCGGGGAAATATTTAGTGGTTTGAACTGAAAAACAAGAGAATGCTTGTATATCAGGACTTGGCTGGTGTGTTTATAGTCTTGTGTCACTTGCCTGTAAATTTCACTCTGCCTTTAAAGGTATGATTATGAGCAGCTTTAAAGATGGGCAGCATGAACTGAAGGGAAACTTGCAAGCACTGTCATTATGTCTCACCTGGATTCCCATCCTCTCTGATATAAACAGATGTCCGCAGCAGTGAAACAAAGAAGCGCTGACTTGAAACGGCAGTGATAAGATGGTTAAATTCAAAATGCTGCCATTACATGCTGAATGTCTTGGTTTTCTTGCAGTGAATATGAAGCTTCTTGAACTTTTTTGATACGAGAAAAATTTTCTATTGCGCAGTGGGCAGAAAAGCATTTGCCAAGGCTCAATTGAATCTCACCATTAGTGAAGCTACACTCAGCACTGCGGGAATGTCATGTAAAGTTCAAGAGAAATCAAGCTGTCAGTGGGAGTTTAATAGCTCCCTAGGGAAGTATGTGTCTCTCCTTTTGTCTACTCCTTAGTTTATATTCACAAATGTTAAACATTTAAGGTACGTACTTTTTTGCATTGTTATTCTGGTGAACTGTAAAATAAAGGGACCAACATGTTGTACTGACAACATGAAGGTTATTGCTGTATTTTCACCGTGGAAGTTTTCATTTAAGGCTACACAGTGGTTTGGTGGGTTGCACTGTTGCCCCACAGCAAGAATGCACTTGGTTTGAATTCCTAGGAGTGGATGTGCATATGAATGGTAGTCTCTTGTCTTGTTATGGACTGATGACGTCTCCAGGGAGTACCCAAACTTTTGCCCGATAACATCCTCCTGTGTACCTAAACTCATTGGGTCACTGAAATGGGTTTAGAAAATGGATGGAAGTTATCTTTTATATAAGACCAATTAAAATGAGATCAGTTCATTAAATCTAACGTGCAGCAGAGCAAATGCAAAATGTGCATTTATAAATGTGTTTATTTTTCTATTTTTTGTTGGTTTGATGAATGGAAGTATACATCATAGAACCTTGGTCCAAAACTGGATCTCCTTACATCCACATAACCTTAGATATACTTTGTGGCGTCGGAGGCTGCTGCTGATCTGATAGAGCCAGAGGTTTAGCTTTCAGTTAATGGCCCTTAAGACTTTGAAGCTCTCTGTTTGCCTGCTGCACAGACCTTATCTGATTACTGGACTAGTACAACAGGGCCTGAGTTCCTGGCTGCCAACCTCAGTCTTGTAGATCTGATTACTCCTCCAGGTAGGGACACGGTGCAGGCAGCCAAAACCATCTTTGTTTAGTTTTTTGGTGGGGAGAAATTTTGGCAGCTGTGAGCTTCTTGGTGCTGTGCTTATTGTCCCAGCCATCCTCTTATGACAGATTAAAGCACTGAAGTTCTCTGCCCCTTGGTTGAACTTAGGAGTCGCACTTTTTCAACGAGATACTATACATGGCTTTGTTGAACACTATTAACCTCAAGAATTAGCATATAAGTATTTTTTTCCCCTTATAGAACCTATTCTTTCTTTCTTGTATCAAGCTGTTGGAGTTAAAGCAGACAGCCCTGGATTATGCAATATTTTCTCAAGACTCAGATTACTTGCAAGAAGAATTAAATAAAGTGATAATTAACATTTTTTCCCTGGTCAATATTTGAGCATACCATCACTTTTGGCTGACGATTAATCATCGTCTGTCTACTTTCTTTCTTGCCCCCTTTTGTTTGGTTTCACCAGATAGCACAACCATCAGCAGGGATTTGTTATAGTGCATTTATCTCTCGGTACCATATTTTCCATTTTGCCCCTCACTGTGCGAAAAAAAACAGCTAAGCACTGTTTCATAGGGGCTGATATCCATTGTCATGGAAACAACAGTTCTGCCTATGGCCATTCACTTTATTAATTCACTGTTTGGTCACAGCTGTTTTCAAAAGAACAACCTTTTTTGTCCAGTTGTGTTCCAGTTTTTGTCATAACAATAATTTGCAAAATTAGATATCATGAAATGAGCATTTTGTTGGGGTCATGTGCTGAACTGACAATTGGTTGTTCTAGTTTTGCATTTGCTTAGTTGATTGTACCTCCCGAAACAGAAGTCAAACACCCGTTTCAGAAACGTGTTGGACATATCTGAACACAGAAAGGCTCTTTGGGGGTTAAATATATCAGTAGGTGGGGTTGGCTGCAGTGGAATCTTAGCTCATAGAAACACTAATTGCAGTCAGGCAGGCCCTCGCTGGCACTTCAAGCTTTACATCCCCCAGACCTCCTGTCAGGCCTCCTGTCTGCCTCTTAGACCCATCACTATCAGAATAGGACCTGAAAAATTTGCTTTTGCCTAGGGGTTGCTTTTTGTTTATTAATCCTTGTAGCAGTTCTAGGAATGCCCCCAAAACATTTTGGCATGAAGTTAGAAAGTACTTTTTGAGGTCTGAAATTACAGTGCTGAATACTTACTGCTGAATCCATGGAAATGATGCTTCAGCTTTCCTGTAATTAGGGATAATCTGAAGGAGTATGGTAGCTATTAAAGATTCAACTCTGCAATTACATCAAGCATTCAAATTTCCTGTTGTGTCTTATGAATGTCATCCTCATGTCTTCCTTTCTTCATCTGTTTTCCTCCCTCTGTTGTTTTTTTTTCCCCTCAGATCCTGTTTTCTACTTTGGCAACACAGAATATCATGTGGATGAGAGTGATGGCTTTGTGGAGGTGCAGGTGTGGAGGACAGGGACTGATCTTTCCAAAGGAGGAACTGTCACAGTGCGCTCCAAAAAGACAGATCCTGTCTCAGCTGAGGGTAGGGTTCCCTTATAAACATACTTCTCTCACAGCTCATGCTAAGATAAATGTAAACCACACACAACAATAGGCTTGAGTAATCATCCTGTCAGTCCTTGTATTCTTGAGCTCAACTGTGCAAGGAGATTTCTACAATGGATATGTTGAGTGGATGACCTGGGGAATGTAAACATTGTTTTAGTTTGGAGGAAGAGAAGCCACGACTTCTCACCTGAGACCTTGTCACATAAGCACTAGGTGTACACATTGTTTTTTACACAAATGATAGTCTGACAGCATATAAAGTTTGAGGAATGCATACTAATTATTCTGCACGTTGGCAAGCTCTTGGAACTTGAAGACTTAGCGCTTCCTCAAGCCTTCCCTACAGCTTTTATTATCTCCTGCCCCCAGGCAATCATCTCCTCTTCCACAGATTCTTACTCTTCTTCTGCCTACAGTATGCTTCAACTATAAGAGCAACTAATCATATGCAGCATGACAGAAAGCCAAGCTCACATACATCTGGGCATAAATACATGAACAGGCCTTCAGGCAAAGGTTGAGCTTCCAAATACAAAGACTTTTCAAAGAATGGGGAATTAAGAACCTGTTTGTGCTCTGGGAAATGTCAGGTCTCTTTCAGTGCTGCTTTAATCATGAGACCATCTTGATAGTTCATAGTAATCAACTATGTGATGAAATATTTTGTCAGCACACAGGTTATGACTTTTCATCTTTCTCACTGCGTGGCATTCACGTATCATTTGTGAAGTAGCATGAAAACTGCTGTCAAAATGTGATCAAGCCATGTAGTCCGTGGGGGATTCCTGTCACTATATCCCATAAACACTCTTTGAAACACATTATTCCAAACATGCCTGACCTATATTTTGTTGTGGGGCAGCTGGTGTGGATTATGTGGGGATCAGCCGGAATTTGGACTTTGCACCAGGGGTCACTATGCAAACTTTTCGCGTGACTATCCTGGATGATCTTGGTCAGCCAGTACTGGAGGGCCTAGAGAAGTTTGAACTGGTGCTACGAATGCCTATGAATGGGATCCTCGGCGAGCCAAGCAAAACTGCCATCTTAATCAACGACTCGGTTTCTGACTGTGAGTGAAAATCTTGGTTGTTATTAAAACATGTACCAATGATAACACAGCTCTGTGATGTTTATAATTAACTTTCGTTTTGGATTTTTGAAAATAATTTCGTTCCAGTGCCAAAGGTGCAGTTCCGTGATGCTGTGTATGTGGGTAATGAAAACTCAGGAAAGATCTCAGCCTCTGTTTACCGTAGTGGTGACATCAGCTACAAGTCTACAGTGCGCTGCTACAGCAGGCAGGGTACAGCCCAAGTCATGATGGATTTCATTGAGAGACCCAACACAGATGCATCTCTTATTACCTTCTTACCAGGTGTTGTAGAAAAACACGTCCCCTTGGTTGGTTTGTGTTTCTTTGCAGGAGCCTATAGAATTTAAACATTACTTTCTATTTTTCAGGAGAGGTTGAAAAACCCTGTGTTCTGGTTCTCGTTGATGACTCAGAGCATGAGGATGATGAAGAGCTTCGTCTTGTGTTGGGAAGCCCAAAGAGCGAATCCCCATTCGGAGCATCTGTTGGAAAGCAGAATGAAACACTTGTTAAGATAAAAGATGACGCAGACAGTGAGAATACTTTTCTTTCTTGCAATGTATTGATTGTTACAATGGCTCTGCTTAAAATGATCATGTGGAGAATTTTTAGCTGAATTATAACTTCCTTCAAATTTGATTAGATCTTCCGTTGGGTTTTTGAAATAACCGTAGTTGCAACAGATTCAGAGTGGCATCAATTTCAGCTGTAATACAGTATGTGATGTTTTTGCAAATTTTTAATTCATTGGCATTATCGAAATGGTATGACATGCTTTCACAGGACCTGTTATTAGCTTTGGAAATCCTAGATTCAATGTCAATGAGCCAAAGGAAAACGGGGAAGTCTTTGTGGTGAAGATCCCAATACTACGTACGGGAGACACCTCCAAGGTCTCTATCGTTCGGGTTCATACCAAAGACGGATCTGCGACCTCTGGAGAGGACTACCACCCCATATCTGAGGGTAAATAGTACTGCATGGCTCCTTTATCAAACCACCAACCACCTGAAATTTGCCAAAAAAGATGTTAAATGTCTCTTATTTTTCTCTGCAGAAATTGTGTTCAAACAGGGGGATACAGAGCATTATGTAGAGGTGGAAATTTTATATGACGGTGTCAGAGAAATGAGAGAAGCCTTCACTGTTCATCTGAAGCCTGATGAGAACATGGTGGCAGAAACAAAGGTGAACATTAAATATTTATGTGATTTAACTTTCACAAGTGTAACTGACAGGATGTCTCATTATTAAACAGCAGTTTGATCCGCTTTAACAGATTCTTAATTATGCTTGTTTGTCAATCATCAGGTGAACAAAGCCATCATTTATATTGAGGAAAGCAACAGCATGGCAGATGTGACATTTCCCTCAGTTCCTAGAGTGGTGTCTTTGTTTCATTATGATGACATCGACAGAGCCAGGAACTCTCTGCCTGTGGCCGGATACCCTGTCATTTGTGTCACTGTAAGTTTTAACAAATAAACAAACAATGCTCATCAGTCATTAATGAATAATTATAGAAACAGCTTTGTTAATTAATATTGTTAATTAATTGTTTGGTAATTAGTTCACCGGAATAACTTTGGCTTTTCATTCTCTCTTCTCCAGGCTTGTAACTCTAAGTATCCAGACTATGATAAAACAGGCTCCATCTGTGTGAGCGAGAACATCAACAACACACTTACTCGTTATCGCTGGCTTGTTAGCGCCCCCACTGGCCCGGACGGTGTCACTAGCCCAATGAGAGAAGTTGACTTTGACACTTTCTTCACCTCCTCAAAACTCATAACTTTGGACTCAGTCTATTTCCAGGCTGGCTCCAGAGTCCAGTGCGCAGCAAGGGCTGTGAACTCTAATGGGGATGAAGGTTTAGAACTCACTAGCCCCATAGTGTCAATCAGCACAGATGAGGGTGGGTTCAGCTCATATCCTCACTGCAACTATTTTATTTGCCCCTTGAAAATTGTACAATATATTCTCAGCTGCTAGCTTTTATCTTCCCACAGAAAACTAAATTTGTATGGTCTGTTTTTTGGTGTGGTTGCAGGAATGTGCCAGCCTCGTGTTGCCGGCACAGTGGGGGCCGAGCCTTTCTCTGCCAAGCTACGATACAGTGGAGCAGAAGACACAGACCACCCCAACCTTATCAAATTAATTGTCACAATGCCTCATATTGATGGTGAGAATTAAACGGCAGATTTATTGTTTTGAATACTTTTTATCTCTGAATAAAGAGGCAGGTTAATCATATGAAAGCCCTCCCAGTCTTGTGACCTTTAGTGTTGATTCCATATGCCACTAATACGTAACTAGTCAACCAGATTTTTGTAATAGGAAGCTACTTTAGTTGCTAAATCATTTATTGTTAATTTAACACTCCTTCATTTCCATTTTATGACTGCTGTTTATGTTCTCCCACAGGAATGTTGCCTGTAGTGTCTACACGACCCTTGTCTAACTTTGAACTCACACTGAGCCCTGACGGCACCCGAGTCGGCCATCATCGCTGCTCCAATTTGTTAGACTACACTGAGGTCAAGACTCGTTATGGCTTTGTTACTGAAGCCACAAAGAATCCAGAAGTGATTGGCGAGACTGCGCCTTACCAATACAGCACATCCCTCAGGGGATCTAATGCGTTACGCTTCTACAGAAACCTAAACTTGGAGGCTTGTTTGTGGGAATTCACCAGCTACTACGACATGTCTGAGCTGCTCAGCGACTGTGGAGGCACCATCGGTACTGACGGACAGGTAAACAGCTCTACCTTTGAGGCTAGGTTAACCTTTGGCCCCTTAATTCCTCTGTTGACACAATGTGCCACAATTCAGTTAAAAAAGCCATCACCCTCCTTGATAGGAACAGGAATCGACTCAGCAGTCACTGGCCTCTTCAAAATATAAAGTGTTGCCTATTTCCATTCTTGGTTAATCATTAACAGCCATATTAAAACTCTACTTACCTACTTGGTTTTCTCGACAGATCCTAAAGTAAATACTAGCCTGCAAAGAAGTAATTGTCTCTAGACTCATATTAACCTAGGCAGTAATGTCTAACCCAGCACCTGCCCACTTCATTTCCTGGGAGGACAAGTTATTTGTCTTGTCAAAGCAGCGAGTCAATAGCCAGCAGCCTAGTAAAAATCCCTACTGGTCTTTTTTGCGCCATGCACAATGTGCTCCTTGCAGCAGCAGATGTTACACACAGTGCTCGAGGGAGGAAATATCTCACCCCTGGCACACATGGCTTACAGCCTTCAACATTTGCATTCACCTTGGAAACTTACTCTTAGTTCACATTGAGTTAATTAAGGTAGAGAGTTGATAAAAAAAGTCTGGAAGAATGTAGGGGACACTTGATGGGGGGGAACTTTAAGTGCAATCCATGTTGAAGATTATTAATTCCACCCCTGAAGCACAGGCAAATATACTTTGACTTCTTGTGCTTGTAAGTATGTACATGTATATTGGTTTTTCCATTATAATATGAGATTCTCATTTTACATACCCTCAGGTTTATTTAATAACAAAGGCATCACCCGGGTGATAATAGCCTTTCTCTACAAGTGGAACGTTGTTGCTTGTAACCACACAATGTGAATATGAATGTAGCAGTAATGAACTTGTCCTGACAAGTAAGCAGTCTGCTGCTAGTGCCATCAACTCGCTAGTAATGCATCAGGTAATACATTAACATCTAACATAGAATACGTTGTCACTGATGAACATCTCGCCCATGTTCCTCCTCCCTGATTAGTGACCAAATACATAGATACCAGAAATATTCCAGGTAAACAATGAATAATTATTAACCCCGTAACTGGCTAGCGCCCATCCGTGGGCCTTCTTCATAAAAGAAAAATCTAAATGAGCTTAAATGTAAAAGAGTGATAAAGATTTAGAAGGTTACTCTATAAAGAGAAATTTCTTTTGCATGTACTCCAAAAAGCTTAGAAACAAAATCCAATTCTAGTAGGAGATGGTTTTGTTAGAAGTTTGTGGATTTTTTTTTTTTTAGACTGTTAAGGGGTTAACCATATATTGTGTTTTTCCAAAAAGATAAATGTTCAGTTTCTCTGTGTTTATCAAAAGATGGTACTTTTCAGAGTACAGCTTCACAGCTGTAAACCAGGATCAACAGAAAAATGATAAGCCTTTGTTTGTCAGTGGCCTGTGACCGAAGTTATCCTCTAAATAGGCAAGCAGGTTGATTGGAGACAACTCAGAGGAGGCTGGGGCCAGAGTCATGTCATGGTGCATAGCTTAGTGCCCAGCTTAACAAGACCACAGGAAACTATTAAAGCCCAGCAGGACTTGTCAGGAGGCCATTCAGCAAATCATTTGCCTGGGCCCTCACTGCCCAGAGGCGAAGGCACGTCTCCACATGAACACAAAGCTAGTGCAGGCAGGTACCGCTCACAGGTCAAAGGAAAGTGCAGATACCACAAAGTGCTCCCTTTCTGGACTTTGAACATTTTAGGATTCAACTTTTTGAGAATTAAATGTTTAACATAAGATCCACATATTGATAATTGCAATAAATAATAAACTGCAGGACTGTAACTCTAATGGTATGAGTTCCGCCATAGCCTTATGCAGAATGCATTGGATTTTTTCTTCTTCTTTTTTTTTTTGATGTTTTATTCAGTCAACATAATGATACCTGCTTGGAGGAAACACTATAATTCCCCAGTAAACTATGATTTAGGTTTCCTAAAGCTTGTTTTGCAAGGCCCCATAAATCTGTTGACTTGCAGTAATGAAACCCCGTTCGGAGCAGGACATACATCAGGCGCAATGAGGTGAAGATTGAACTGTGCACACATCTCATGCTGTGTCTCACTGCAGGTGCTGAATCTCATCCAATCGTTTGTGACCCTTCGAGTCCCTCTACACGTGTCATACGTCTTTCACTC
Source organism: Craterocephalus stercusmuscarum (assembly GCA_037177115.1). Classification (NCBI taxonomy): domain Eukaryota; kingdom Metazoa; phylum Chordata; class Actinopteri; order Atheriniformes; family Atherinidae; genus Craterocephalus; species Craterocephalus stercusmuscarum. The sequence goes on along the minus strand of JBBDHI010000009.1, from coordinate 9,492,071 downwards.
CCCTGTGGGAGCAGGAGGATGGCAACACTTTGACTTGCAGTCAGAACTGAGGCTCACATTTGTGTACGACACTGCCATCTTGTGGAGGGACGGTATTGGTAGCCCACCAGAGGCTGAACTACAAGGCAAGATACGAGCAGTGATTTGGGTGTAGATATGTCATGATTACCAGGTGGAATGCTTTAAACTGATCATGTATTAGTTGATATGAAGTGGTCTAACACTGTTTTTGTAGGTGCCCTGTACCCTACCAGCATGCGGATAAACGGCGAGGGACAGCTAGTAGTCAATTTCCGAACTGAGGCTCGATTTAGAGGCCTGTTTGTGTTTGCACACCCAGGTAAAGTATATCAGTAAATGATAAATGGTGTTGCCTGAAATATGTCTTAAGATTGTGTTTATAGGTTAAAACAAGCTTTATGATGTTAAAAATTAAACAACTTCAAGTTTGATGTTTTTATCTGCAACGTTTTGTTGGTTGTTATGAAGCATTTTAGCTCACATCTGAATTTTATTTTTTCCATCAGCTTCATCCCTCAGCTCCATGGTTATGTGTCCAGACCATCCTGGAATAACCTTTAACCTCAGCCTTGTGAGGAGTGAGCCGACTTACAACCAACCCGTCCAACAGTGGAACTTCATCTCTGATTTTGCTGTGAGTAGAGCAGTCGAACTGTTTTTGTCGTCCTTTTTTTGTTTTTGTTTTGTTTTGTTTTATTCCTGATCTTTTTCTATTTCAGGTACGTGACTACTCTGGCTTGTATACAGTGAAGCTGATTCCCTGTACCTCCCCTCCAAGCCTGGAGTACACCATCCCTCCTGTCTGCAGTCCAAGAGAGCCTCTCACCTTTGACCTGGATATCCGCTTTCAGCAGGTAAGTTACCACTCTGTAAGAATGACAATTTTATTGGCACTTTTATTGGCAAGATAGCAAGCAGGTCAATTTAAGCAAAGTTATTTAAGCACTGTATGCAGTACAACTGACATAAATAAGCTTGTAACTCTAAATGATTCTATGCGGTGTGAAAATTCTGTGAAGTTTCATTGCAGGATTTTGCTTTTGGTCTGCTTAGCTGTGTTGAATTGCATCCCTATAGAAACTTACATTATTTAGGATCATGGCAAAACTGATCACATTAATGAATTCATAGTGTGACATTTTTCCCATCTAAGTGACTCCAAAACTGAGTAAATGTGTTTAAATGGAATATGCTGTCAAACTGTGCTTTATCATTAGATGCACTTTGCCCTTATGTTCATCCTTTGGTTTAATTGTAGGTTAGTGACCCAGTTGCAGCTGAGTTCAGTCTGAACACACAGATGATTTTACTCTCGAAAAGGACCCTCTGGCTGTCAGACGGCTCCATGGGCTTTGGACAGGACAGTGACACTGCTTTCTCACAAGGTAAAGGATCAGCTTTCAGCCAACTACCCAGTGAAATGCTGTGGATTAAACAAAAATAAACAAGGCCCCAAAATGTAATGAACAGCTGGTTGCATGTTTTTCATCACTTGCCCCTTTGAAATTCTCTGGATCGAAAACAAATATATATATTCATTTTTGTTGATTTAGCAGGATTATATTATTATTATTATTTTTATTATTATTATTTCCTCTTTCAGTGAGTAAAAAGAAAAGAAAACAAGGCCTTTGTGAAGTGCCATTTCTATTACT
>JBBDHI010000009.1:9384383-9396348 GCA_037177115.1 Craterocephalus stercusmuscarum | reverse complement strand
GGCTGGCAAATTTAGAACCCTCTTACTAAGAAAGGAAAGTGGGAAAAGTTGGGAAAAAGTGGGGGGAAAGTTAAGCAAAGTCTGAGGTGAAAAACCAATAACACTTCAACCCTCTGTTTCTAGTTTCTTCTTTGAATGGGTCTGTCCAGGGCTCATTCAGCAACAACACAGTGTTCTTCTTCCCTTCACCAGATTACATCAGCACACTGGAGTCTGTGCCCTTCAACTACAAATGGGTGCATCTCCAAAAACAGCCGCTGTTGAGAGAATCTCTAGATTAGCAGGATGCCTTGGACATACAAGTGTACATGAAAAAGGCAGAGGTCTTTGCAAAAAGCCTCTAAATGCATTTACTACATGCACCACAGTGCACTGCAGGTTTTCGGCAGTGAACTCGCTGAATCCATTAATCCAGTAAGACCACATACAAACCTTGCAAATACTTCAATGAATGCCTAAATGTGGGGTAATGAGAGATTAGCTGTGGCTTCCATAAAGAAACCCATAGCCATGTGGGCTGTTTCAGAGCTAATGGAAGAGAGAGAAATGAAAAAAAAGAAGAAAAAAAAAGTGGCACAAAGAAAACATATTGTAATCCAAAAAGCCAATGGGATATGGGGACTGTGGATTATTGGCAAGTCATGGGATCTCTCTAACTTTGCCTCACTAGTATAAGCGTATTTAAAAGGTTTAAGATTCAGATGTCACATGATAGATTCTTTAGAGGGGAAACAAGTTCAGTGTTTAGTGATAGGATAAGCTGATCAAGCGCCACTAAAGGAGATTACATCTAATTTCAGAGGTCAACTGCTCGGAAGAAGAATCCATAAAATAAGGAATACCAGGTAGTACACAGACAAAAAAGGAAATGCTTTTCCATTATTGATTTCCTTTAAGTCAAAAATCTGCATCATATTAGTGTCATGCTTTACAGAAATGGAAGAACATTGTATGAAACTCTGCTGCTTTGTTGTTGCCGAACAGGCCGATTTTCTCCTTTACAACACAACAGAATGTTGCAGAAAAGAGATGTTCCGAAAAATGTAAACTGAGGATACAGTAGAAAGCTGATCTCTTCTTCAAAGAGCAAAAAATGCAAGCAGAATATTTGTTTTTTCTCTAATGCATAACCCAAAGTAAGAAAATGCAAATGAGCACCCAAAAATCAGCAATCAATAATTAATCTAGGATTATATCAGCATCTGTTTAAACCATACACACGTGATAATTCACCATGCCGGCAAGCTGTCTAAGTGCTTATGGATGATGATTACTGCCTTTTCGTTTAGCCCCATTAGGCAGTATTGTGGGGAAACAGCTCTTTCTTTGCCAAACACTTGCTTTGGAGATCAAAGGCTCAGTTTTAGAGATATTTCACTTTTTGTTCTGCACACTGTGTGGCCTTTGCTTAAAGGTTTAGAATACAGTACTGCTGGAAACACACACATGACATAAGGATTTTTTAGCTGACCAGAGAAAGGCTTCTTGTGAGCTGGTCATTGTTTGATATTCTACTGCTTTTCCTTTTTTAAATAAAAGACTACTTGTAGACATTTCATGAACCATTTTATAGCAGAGAACATCTACTTTTCTCTGCATAGCACTGCCTGGTACCCAGTGTGTCCAGTGAGAAGAACTTGGATTAAAATTAATGTGGAAGTTGACATTCTTTAAAGAAAAATAGACACTTCAAATCTACTGCTCCTAGGTTTAAAGATCTTCATGGGTTTATACCTTCCTTTCAACTTCTTTCATCATTAATGTTCTGTTAGATCACCATCACAAGGACTATGACCGCCGAGCTGAGGGGTGGCCGTAAGCTTTGCCAGACCTGACCTCAGCCAAGGATTTTGTGTTTATGAGGTGCATTTTGAAACGTGATGATGTCACACGCCGGCTGTGAAAACATGTTCAGCAGCCTTACCATTGGTCCTAATCAGAATATTAGCTATGCACATAGTGAGAAAATGATCTGAATGTGGAAGCAACTTGCATCCGAGTGTGTGGCCTTGGGTCACTATCAAAGATGGGTGAAACCAGATACCTGAATAGCTATTTCATGATAGGAAATTTGATCCAGTAAAACAGTTTGATACAAACCTCCGATGCTTTTTCACAAGATGATACAAAGGTGTTATCAATACATTTAAGATGTAATCAATACATCACATCACATTTAAAGAGTCTGAGTTATCTGGTTGATATGAAAAACTATTAAAAGGACTATTATATTTGGTGAGCGCTGGCCTTTAATCCTTGAAAAAGCAAATAAACCTTAAAAAAAGGTCATTGAATGTAATGTAACTTTATGAGAATATCTCTGTATGCAGCTGCAGGAATTCAGGAAGAAATAGGGGGCAAAGTGGTGCTGTGGGTAATGGGTCCATTCAGTTCAAAGATATGCATGATGGTTTACATTACATGCCACATTGTGAGGTTTTCAGTCCCAATAAGATAATTTCAAACCAAGAAATAAGTAATAAGATCATTTAATAAAGGTGTGTGACAGAGGCAGACAGAGGGACAGTTAACAGGATAGTTTCAACATTTTAAAAGTTATACTGAATTTCAACTACACAAATACAATTCTAATGTAGAGATAAGGAGTTTGCATAGAGAGTGATGCGTGAAAATGTCCTTAAAAATCTTTTATCTTGCAGGACATTCATTTTTTTTAATCCATCTGGAGACAGAGAGGAGAGAAAAGGCTTTCTGAGGAATCTGAATAAGAATGTGTGGGTGTACCCTTTGTGGAAGTCTTTTAGGCATCCATGATGTAAGAATGGCCCCATTATCTTAAATGTATGAGGAATTAAAAGTAAATATATGTATTGCTGGATGCCATGTTTTACTAAACACTTGTTGCTTTGTTTTATTTCTAGTCATGTCTCCTCCTCATCTCCTCTAAAAAGAGGGATAAGGACATGAGGACAGGAGGCAAGAATAGAACCAAAGATGTAACAATAAAAAAAAGTTTTAAAAAAAGAAAACATAAACCTTCAAAAAACAAATACAAGAGCTGACACAGATGGGAATAATGAGTCAATCATTGAGCTGACGACATACAAATAATCTCATGGGCTGGATGCATGGAAACACACACGAAAAGAATACATCTAAAAATATCCATAGATTAATTGGTTGTTTTCATTAGTGTGTCAGCTCAGTATGACTGGTGATCTTTGTAATGTGGATTGCTCTAGCACCCCCTCACATAACCCCCTAAAAGGTTGTACAATGTTCTGTAATAATATAAAAACATTGTCATCATTTCTCCCTCTTTCCTTAATTTGTAAGCAGCAGGTAGAAAGATGCAGCAGGTCACTACTCCCCAATAAAAAAGGTAAACTTGAACCATCTATAATCTTTTACATCTTATAAGTATGTTTAATCTGAATAACTCAGACACACAGTAGTACATTATTTATTCTAAGGTCTTATAAATCAGACATCTGCATAATAATGATGTCAGTGATCACAGGCAGGAAGTTTACATTCAAAAGCAATATTTTGCTCTGCTCCATTTAGAAGTCACATTAACTGTGGCAACTGTTTATCTTCTAGTGACTTTGGCTCATGAATGAGAAGAAACTGGTCCACATCCACTTTGATCTGCACACTTTATAGCATGTAGTCTACAATGCTGTTCAGATGTGATTATTTCTATGAAGCAAAGCAGAACATGTCTGTGATTTAATACTGTAAAAAAAAAACTTAATTTACACTCATACATAGATCCAAGAAGAAAAAAAATTCTTTTGTAAAATTTCCACACCATGTTTAAGTTAAAAATTAGAATATAAAACTAAATTAAAATGTTGCATTAATTGCGATTCAGATGGAGCTGATGTATCTCATTCTTTCTCATTTATTTTATTTCATTAACTCCTAGGCTTCATTTGCCTGACCCCTTCAGGCAAGGTCACTGCTATGGTTTTCTTTTAATGCTGTGTTTTATGAGACTTATATACAAAACTGACTGAGTGAGCTAATTTCCACTTTCTGAACATATGTCACCCTTAAGGCAGAAAAGCCTGTCTGAGATTTAGCTATAAAACATGTTACTTTGACATGGAGGGACTCTGGGTGGACCTCAGAGGGTGAACATGTGCGCCACTAAAAACACAACACCTGCAAACAATTGCTTGCCACTTATGGTACAACAGAAATGTTTCTGACCATGCGCTTTGTTTGCTTTGGGGTGGGGAGATGGGGGAGAGGGGGAGGGGTGTGTGTGTGTGCTAAATGTATAAGCTCTTTCTTTTTTTTTGTCCATCTGTGTGTGAGTGTGATTTTCACACTTAAAATCGCACATATTAACTTCACACCTAGGTTATAGCTATTTTAAACAGCAACAATTTGTCCATGTATTCTTGTCTAACTTCAGATTAAAAGGCAGCGCATATCATACTAGGTATAATATGAGGGATAGCTTGAGAGCTACTATACTGTGTTGACCGTGAAGCACGGCTGCACATTCTGGATCCATTTATTTCTAGTGTGTATTCTGTTGTAAATCTGTGAAATAATAAATGCTCTTCTTCTAACTGACATTTTTATGATGTACATTTTAAACAATAGGTCATAGCTAGCCTGTGCACGTTTCTCCAACAGAAGAGCACTGCAACTTTAAAATGACCGGCAGGGGAATAAAGCCTATTCATTATGCTCATCTTGACAAGGTTGGACACAGGCTGTAGAGTTCCTCGGGTAAAATCCATTTTCACACTTTGTCTGGACATCACACCAGACAAGCATTGAGGTTAAACCACTAAGGTTGATTATCCAGTGTCACAGAGCAGAACAAACTGCTCATCAAAGCACTTCAATTTAAATAGAAAGGGACAGATTATATCAAGGATATTCCCTCTGAGAAAACACTTTTATGAGGCAGAAACCACAAATAGTAGCAGGCTCAGGGAGGGTGCCCATCTGCCTTGAGTAGTTTGGGTGAGACTTAAGTCGAGACAGGATGAGCACCGGCAGATAATCTGGCAGAAAATAACAGGATGTCTCTCATTTTCAGAAATGTAAACTCAGACCAGAAAAGTGTAACAAATAAATGAAAAAATCTAAACCCCTGCAACCTACAGGAAGATGGAACTGTACCATTTAACCCACATCCAAGTGGCTCATGAAGTTACTTTAGATGCAACACCCACTCCGCCCTAACCCTAAACAGCTGAACTGGATGCTTGTTGTGTTCAACATGGAAAAAAGTTGGATCCAACCCATCAATCGCAGGCCAACATAATTGGAAACACCTTTCTGTGAGAGTCAGGCATTATGTACATTCACGACACAGTTTCACCAAAGACTACCTAAAAAGTATACAACACAGTACTATTTATGCTAAATACCATAAATGCTGCTGTCCCATGAGTCACTTAAGGCCACCAGCCTCAAATGACCACGCATCATATTAATTGTATAATATTTTGTTCCACAACAGATCCTTTTATATTAGAGATTAGGACTTTTTTCACTTTTTGACAAAAGTCAAACAACCTGATGGAAAAGATCATGTGACCAGTCGAAAAAAACACTACACTCAACACGTCTCCTCTATAATAATTTGTATTAAATTCAGATACAGACGACAAAGTTCAGATCTTCACTGTCTTACAAATCATTCTCACTCAGTTTGCTAAATGCTTACACGTGTTGTAGTTATTCACAAGTTATTTATGTCAGATTACACCACAGCGTGTCCTTGCAGCATGACGTTTGAACATGCAAATGTTTAGTTAAAAAAGTGAACCTTTTGGCAAAGCTGTCTGAAATGGTGTATTTCTAACCATAAATCATCCATTTTAATTTTTAATGGAACATTAAGAATGCAAATGGATGGCAAAAAGAAAAACAAATAGCAGCTCAACAGTTGGTTTTAAAACCACATTTGCAGGTTATGTAACCATCGCCATCCTCATCTAACTGTGACTTTAAGTAACTACAACTGTAGCTTCCAGTGAGACTAGAGAGAGCATCGGCTAAAGATGCAGTGATATCTAATAAGATGCAGCTGCAAAGCAGTTCCACTTAAATGAAAAAAATGAGAGTAAAGAGGCACCCTCTGCAGTAAAAATTTATGAAAAGGTTCCTGACTAAACTCCCAAATTCAGGATGAGAATGCGTTTCCTTTCACCATACTCGTTTTCTGCAATAGATGCTTGGGATTTTCTTCCTGAAATCAATGTTCTCTCAAATACCTTTGGCAATGTAAATTCAATTCTTTGCACCCACACATATATTATAATATTTTTACATACATCTAATGGTGTTATGCAGCAATGACTCAATCATTTGACCCATAACAACCTTTAAAACTGGATCCCATTTTTGGGGTTCTATGAATACAGGAAAACAAGTGGCCAACTACAAAACGAGACCCACATCTGCCAGTCTCTCAATGCAACTTCTTATTTCACTCACTGGTGACACCTACTCAGAATGAATAAATACAAGCAAAATGTTCGATCAGACTTCAGAAGGATTGTGAAACAAGACAACAGTACAGCTGTTATATGAAGGAAAGGGAGGACTTCAGTTCTCAGGAATGGAGCTGGGCAGCGGTTGTAAAGTTGCTTCAAGTTCTATTTTCACTAAGTACACTGTCGTCCAGTCATATCATAACCTTTGATTACATTTGTCATCATTTACTTTGGAGTAAAAACTTGCAAAAAGGGAAAATGCTGCAGAGTTCAGAGCTTTCAACATGAATACATGAATATTTTGATTTATACTGAACTTTGTTCGCCACTGAGAGACAAATCACTCACTGTGACCGAGACTGTTAATGAGCCTCCAGCTATAGTCTGAATGCATGTTTTAAGTTGCTATTAGATGATTTAAGACATCATCTGTAATTTGATAAAGCATGAAAACTTCCTCTTTCTTCTCGTTGCCTCTTGCCTTTTGTTATTCTTTATCCCCCACAAGTGCTCATGGTTTCAAATTTCTCCTCTTCTCAAAGACCTGGATTTCTCCGAGCCTTTGGCTCCATCTGGAACGTTTCACGTCTCAGGCTCTAAAATAAAGGTTTTGTTTAGTCTTAATTCAGTGAATGTGTCATCTCAGTTGGATTTCTGTAGTTTTCATAATCATGAATCGAGTAACATTAAATATTACTACAGATGACAATTTAAACAATACAGAAGGGGGAAGTAATACATCAAATAGAGTCTCATCTTGTTTTCGTTTGGGCTTTCAAGTGGCTTCATTTTGAACTAGTGTGGTGTCCCAGGCAACTTACAGCTGGGCTTCTCTTTATAGGGAGGTGAACAATGTTCTCCACAGCACTATGACTATGGATTCTGTCCAGCTTTCCCATACAAGTTCATGTATACAGATCTCTCACTGCAAGAGCAAACCAGTTCACAAGAGATTTGTGTGTAGGTGGCGTGTGGTGTGGGCTGAGCCTATAATTTAAAAAAAAAAAAAAAACTTGGCAAAAATATACGAAGACCAGTGGAATGATGATTAGCAATTCTGCTGGGGACAATACCAATTACATAATTATTCAACATGGCTAATAATCTTCTTTTTTTTAAGCAAAATACCTGTCTGATCATTTTTTACTGCTAAAGCTTTCCACATTCATACATGTTTCAATAAAACCATCATTTGTTAGGCAAGTGAGCATGCATGCAGTGTTGTTATTGTTACATCTTAGCTGGCAGTCACAGAAGGGTCTGCTTTGACTGATCCTGCTGAGATAATAGGAAGAAGTCTTTGATTTGAAGTAATTCCATGCAGGTAATAGTTTCCAGAAAGCCATTCAGCACTGAGGAATGCAAAGTAATCTCCTGAACCTCTCAGAAGACCCGGCAGGGTCATCACCCTCATAACACTAGCCCACATTTACATCCTCTACTACAGGGTTAAAGGAACTAGGATAAAAGACAGTTGGAAAGAAAGAGGGGCTCACTTAACCATGGCTACTGTTCACAATGGATGAATGTAAGAGTCCTAAAACCTGTAGGTTTAATGTTTATGTGGCTTAATGGAATTGGAGGCTTACTCACTGGAGAGCATTTTGCCACAAACGTTGGTGGCGACTATGGAAACTGAAGGACAATGTTCCGCTTCTCCTCGGCCAAGACAAAATCAGCCATTTTTTAATGAACAAGTGGTATTTAGAATTCTATTTCTTTTTCATGATGCATATTATACTGGCTGGCGTCTCAAATTTCACTGTGGCAACGGGAAGACAACGCTTTAGCTGCCAGGACTGTTCTGTATTGATCTAAGCCAAGAATGCCTGGCATACTTTGTGAAATCCTGTTAAGGATATTGTTGATGGACTAGGACTTGGTGACTGTGCCGACAAAGGCATCACTCCCTTCTCATGGGTCATTTTCATTAATTAAGCAAAGTGGTGCTCAAAAGTTAATCCAATCACACAGTTGTCTTTTCTCACGGCTCCATGCCTGACTTTTGGGGGTTTCTGGGGGGACTTGCTGTTTGACACCACAAGGAACAACGTGCACTGCCAAATGGAACCATGGGAGAGGACAGAGGATGGACAGAAGGAGGCAAATTGAAATATAAACCTGTAGCATACTTTCACCAGGCAAAGCAAGGCTCAGTCATTAAATACAATACATGCAGATTTTATTTAATATTTTATCAATCAAACAGAAAAAAAGATTTACCTCCCTTCATGACTTTCTGTTTTATTAGAGACAGTCACAGAGTGACTTTGAAAAGAATTCAAAGGTCAAATCAGTTTTATTGCAGCTCATTGACCTCCTTCTCATCTTTTGTCTCTGGTGTAGTCATTTGGACATCCAGGCATCCCTTTGGGTCAGTGAATCTGTTGACCACCTTTTCTGCTCAACCACTTCCTCTGAAGAGAACAAATGCTCTGTGTATGGTCATGCTGGAAGTCACTGTGTGGACCCCAAACACTCTTCCAGCTGAAATTTTACAACCCATTATGAAAAATATAAACAAAATAATAGAACAAGGTTTAATGTCTTACAACAGAAATGCAACACTGGAACTGATATAATATGAGAAGAGGGTGAGGGAGACAGGTTTTCAGGATTCTGGGTAATTTAGTGGAACAGTGTTGTTTTGCTGTTGGTGTTCTTTTGTTTTGCTTTTTTCTCCTTAGCTTTTTAGGCATCAATATCTTTTTTTGGAGTCATAGAAGAGACAAATCAACTCCATAGTTATTATCTCAAAAGATATTCAGATATTCCCGTTCTTTTGGCAGTTTTTCCTTTGAAGCGCATGCTTTAATTCTCTGCATGATGTTTCATGCCAATAGACCATACTCTCCTAACAGTTTGACATATTTCTTCAGACAAGAGCTTCAGGCCTCCTTGGGCTAATGGATCTAACAGATCACACCAAGAGCAGAAAAAAAAGATAAAAGTTGAAGCGGGAAAAGCAGCAGAGGTAGAAAACTTTGGGAGAGAGCGCTCAGTGTTGTATTTCTTCTCCCTCCCATTTGGAAAAACCTAATTTGATTGAGAATCCTGACGCACAGCTTAAAGAAGCATGTCTTTAATTTATGGGCACTGGCTCTGGAGAGCTGCTTAGCCTGCTGTTGACCATCCTTTGACCCCTGACCTTTAACCTTAACTACTTTGATGATCTGCTACTAGGCAAACCTGTATTTTTGCTATGCAAAATAATTTTTCATGCCTCCCTCTGTTTCATATACATCATCAAACATGCATTTTCCAGCTTTTTTAAATTTAAGTCTGTAATACTACGGATTTCCCATCATCCATTTCCATGAAAAGGGACACAACAATGACTTTAACAGTCAAAATTTTATCTGCATGTCATTCTGCTTAGAACTAATTTGGTTTCAGTGATGTCAATAATGAAAGAAAATGTTTTAAATAAGGCAAACAACTGCAGGATTAAGCCAGCAGACTTCAATTCACTGTACAGATGAAGGCGGATTCATCTAACAGTACTGTTTTTACAACTGTCACCTTCAGATTAGTGCAGCTGACAGGCAATATGTGGGTGCTGATAGAACTTGTACTAAAGCTAACAAATCAGGCATGAGCAAGTGTGTGCTGCTGCTGTCTCTATGCAGGGTGGCTAGAGACCCATTTTACAATGGCTTAAAGAAAACATCTGGCTTTTGTCTCGGCTTCGTGTCTAGCTTTTGTGGGGAAAGGGCATTCATTCCCAGGTAAAATGGCTGCAGTGGTCACAGAATTTTTCACTTCCAATATATATCTACATCCTATTTATGGAAAGTTCCATACATAGATCACACAGTCCTCAGCTGAGACCGCTGCCCAAAGACACTTATATAACCAAACTCAGTTAACCTTTAGTGGTGCAGGTTTTCCCACAAAAGTATCTAATTTTACTCCTTTGAAAATCCAGACATAAAAACTCACACATAATACACTATTAAGATTTCATGGGTGGGGAGAGATAGGAAGGACCACCACCTGACAACCCAGAAAACCTCAATTCTTAAATTTAAATCAAGTCTCATATGAATGAAGTAAGGTAATTTTCTTTCTGGTTAAGCATTGCTTTGTCTCTGCTTAAACAAAAATATTTATGCTACTTGTTACCGTTAATTGACTTTTAATGTTTTTCACACAACAAAATCTGCAACAGCTAATTAGCTCAAAAAAGCCTGAAAGGTAATTATACTTTTAGAGGAGGAGAGAAACACCGGTGGGTTGTGATGTGAGAAGCTGCACAAAGCGCAACTGAAATCAATTACAAACTGATACCACAGAAATTACGTGCTGGAGATAAATTGCTCACAGTAAAAAGCACCACCCTTCAGTCAAACTATTCCCACAGTCTGCCTGGTGCATCCTGCAGATAACGATAACACATGCAAACTTCACTGGAAGTCACAGTGTCAAAGGGGCTAAGCGAGACTAACAGGCAAAGCACAGACAATTTGTAATTATAAAATGTAAAATATGCCAATTTTTAACCTTATGCAAGGATGATGGAATAGAAAGATGGAGAAATAGAGTATTATGCAGCAAAAAAGAGGGAAATTAATGAAGCTTAAATGTTAAGATCTTTTTGTTTGGGCTACTGGAACTTAAGGGCAATCTTGGAAAAATATTTTTCTGCAGTCTAGCCAGATTTCAATACAGTGCTGGACTAACTCACTCTGACATCTACTTCTAACACAAAAAAAAGGAAAAAGTCTACCCTCAAAATGCAATCGTTGAGCCCACTTTCTTTCTGAGGCAAACCCTAGAAGCGTAGAGCAAGAGAGCAAGCCCACTGTTCACGTTGCCACTGGGGACTACGCAGGAACACAGAGGTGAGGGGGGCTGCAGACCTGGCCTTCTCTGTTATGTCCCAGAGGGGTCCTGTGCTACTTCCATTTCACAAACAACCTAAGGACTCCAGTGCAGGATGCGGGAAGTGGAGGAGCCAGCTTACAAAACAGAGAAACAGACATAAGTCCAAGTCTGGCAAGAGACCAGGTTTATATCTGAGAGGCTGAACTCTGACAAGAGGGAAGGGAGGAAAGCTCTAAGCAAGCTCAGATAACTTAAAAAGGTGATATCATGTTAAATTGTGGTTAAGCAGTTTTCCAATAATGATGAACTTGGAACAGCACAGTTGAGAAATTGTGTTTCTTTTGGGCAGTTCAGTTGGAGTGAAATTGGAATTTCTTAATAAAAGTCTGGCAATCTAAGGTGGAAAGTGTTTTGGTATACTACAATTTAACTACAACACAAAACAGGTCTCTTCAAGAAATAAAGGACTAATGATTACTTGTAACTAGTTGCCTAAAACCTTTATGCATAAAAAAACTTATTCACTTAAATATATTTTCTTCTCTCATATTAATTTTGTTTGTTTAATAAACAAACTATGGATTTGCATTTTAAATGAGAGCATCTGCACTCATAAACCTTTATGGTGCCTTAAAGGGACTATACCCGATTTCACGTCCGGCTAGCTTAGTTAGCGATAGCGGCTATTTTTTTTTAGCTTTTGTGTG
>JBBDHI010000009.1:9356216-9372567 GCA_037177115.1 Craterocephalus stercusmuscarum | reverse complement strand
ATTCTAAGTTACATGACAGAAATATTATATCAGGGATTTATGGTTGTGTAGTTATAACAGGATCAGATAAAACATGTATAATTTAGATTTGAGCGAAGACAGCTTTTTAACCAAGAGATCTAAATGCCTTCTGGCCGGATGATTATCCATTAACTAACAGAAAAAGTCAACATCTTGCTTCTCACTTGTTCTGGATGCCAACTGTTTGCATTCAGCTCAGCATTGAGCTCATTTTGATGTAGAAGCCAATACAGACCAAAAACATGTTTTTCAAAAATATTTTTTCATTCATCTGATGAGAATGATCAGATTCACTTAAAGGCCTGGAAGAGAGGCTCTGTAGTGTTTTTAGGTCAATAACTGTTAAACACAAACATGTCAGGTCACATTACAAGGTGCTGTATCGCAGCGAGGGAAGCCGCAGCCTCTGCTGGTGGATGAGTGGCTGCATATATAGCCTTCAGCCTGTACTGGAACGGAAAGGTGATGCAGAGCAGCATTTTAGTTTGGCCTTGGCAAGCCAAATCCCGTCTGCCTGATCAATTTCTCGGCTCCTACGTCTCTAGTGTTGAAGCTTTAAATTCCACAAAAAGGAGTTGTGAAGCAGTTCTGGAGGAAATGGTGGCATTGATTAAAGAATTCCTTCCACTTTAAACCTTGCCTACACCATCACATGCTCAAACACAGATACCATCCCTGGCTTTTTGTTCACCCGCCATTATAAACACATTCAAATGTTGAGTCTCGCACAATTAGCTGTGCTTCCTTACCGCAGAGAATCCCACTGATCTGTATTCTCCAGCAGCACCAAACACATACACAACAACAAGATTTGGCCTTTTTAGGATAATGGTTAAAATAAACAACACAGTACCTTCAACAGAAATCCTATAGCACCAGACCAAATTGACTTTATTGATGAACTACATAACCTTGTGATAATTAGTTCATCTGCAAAGCCTTTATATCATCTCTTTGCACACAGAGGCCAAGCAGTTGTTTTCTAATTACAGCTAATCTATGGGATTGATGCCTTACCATAGGAGGAAGCAGAGCATAATTCCTTCTTTATAACACAAGCAAGAGAAGACTTGTACGTATGCAAACAACGGTGTGAGAGTGGACCACCACAAAGGATCAAAGAACACAGACTGGGAATCCTGTAAGGTCTGGATGCAATTCTGTCTGAGGCAAAGACAGATAACACTGGTGAACCGCAGTTTAAAAGTGGTCCATCTCTTCCCAAAAACCTCTTTTTGTTCGGCATGTCATTACTATTTTTGGTTTTTGCTCCGGCTCATAGGGTTTTGGAAAACTGCTAACATTATAGAACCAGGTTAAGTACAAGGATGAGATTTTTCCGTTTCTCTGTATGAAATGTAGTTGGAACTGCCAAACAATGATTAAAATATTATAAACTTCTAGAAGATTCAAATAAGTAATTAGACAATGGTTGATTCAATATAAAACAATAAGCACTAATTTGCTGCACACCTGAATTGTCCTGTACTACCAAAGTAACACAGATCCCACATTTTCTTGACCACACTGACATCTTGAATATGTATCACTTTCTCTTACCTGCCCCTGAAATACTATTCTCTACACTATTTCTCACTAGGCAGCCAAAGTATTGACCAAGCTTAATGCTCAGCAATCCTCAAACCCTCATTAGACCTGGCTGTAAACCAAAACATTTTCTAATACATGCACCCCTCCTTCATTGAATTTGCTAGGCTCAGTAACATTCTTGTCAATTGCTATTTCAACTGGCAGTCCGTGCAGCAGAAAGGCCTGAGCAAAAGGGGTTGAGGTTGCTGGCAGGCGAAAGCAACGCATTCCTTGTAACAGTTCTGGAGCTCTGGATATGGAGACATTTGCTCAGTGGTCACAATATTTTAAGGCTGTGTAAATATATGCATGCTCTTCTAGGAAGAGGCACTTTTGTCGTGAATGCAAAAATTAAACTGTTTTGTGTCCATCATCATGTCAAAATTGATTAGCTTCTTTTTGTTTGGATTCTGCTTTCTCAGTTACTGATTTTTTGTTACCTGGCAAGCTGTCACTCAGCATCTGTTTTCCAGTCTGGTGCTTTCTGATGGACAGCAGGGGCCTGGATGGATGATTTAGCTCAGATTTGCTTTGGAACAGAGAGAATATCATGAGCAGATGATGCTTCCTGATGCCCAGCTTGTTCACCAGCGCCAACTGCCTTGCACATGTGCAGGGCTACCAGTGGGGGTGAGAACAGAAGGCCTGGCACCCGTCACCGCAGCCAGTCTCAAGGTCTACCACCCCCCTTCCCATTAATTTGTCTCAGAGGAGCAGGCAAAGTGAATAAATGCCTCTATTTACAAGGGTCAAGCAAATATGCTCCTCTTTACCTTGAACGCAACACGGTGACAATGTGACCGAGAAGACACATGCACCTGCAGTCCGACTTCGCTCTATTGGCAACGTGGATCCTCCCTTTCCTGCATCATCAAACCGGATAAGCCTGGGCCTCATCAGACTAAGATCTACATCTACTAGGTTGTCTGCTCAAATCCCTCAGAGGAGCACCAAGCATCCCCAGACAGGCAGATGTTCTGCTATCACCTGCTCTGATCAGCATGTCACCACACCGCAGGGAAACCGGGGAAGTGAAGAGGTGTAACAGGATCACAAAGGCAACGCAGCCATGTGGGAAAAGGAAGTGGACAGAGATAAGAAGTCTGGTCAAGCAGAGAGAGCAAAGAAAGACAAACAGACTATGAGACAGGACACCTTGATGTCAGAGGATCCATGTTAGAAGAGGGCTCAACAGCTGGATCCAGCTGTTGCATCCAAGCTTTGTCATGTTTGCCAGAGGTTGAGTCCCTCTGTGGACTCTCGTATGTTTTCTTTTCTCTTCATGTGTCTCTGGCCTTTCACTGCACTCACAGTGTTTCACAGAAACTTGGAATGGATGCAAGCAGGTCCGTCTCACCTGCAGCAGGCAGACGGGGCGACAGGCAGACTGCACTGATGAAACTTTGTTCCCCATGAGAGATATATATAAACCCATCTATCTCCCCTGCCAGATGTGTGCAGGAAGCCCCTGCAGCTGATTTTTATTCTTAACAACTTTTGCTTTACAGGCAGCACTGCATGGAACTACATCTCAGCTCTGAAGTCTTGTAAGCACTGCTGAGTTTTCCACTGCTGGGTAAAGCAACCGACAAATTCTGACTGCATGATGCTGAGTTGCTGCTGTTTGCCTCTGTGTTACACAGCAATAACTTTAAATAATTGAAAGCAGAGATTTAAAAGACAAGGCACACACGATAAAAAAAGTGCACTACTGACCAATTGATAACTTTTTGTTGGTGCATGCTCATGGGAAAAAAATAAACAAACAATCAGCCATAATCATGACCAAAGGTTTTATCAACGGTACAGCAAAGCTTGCTGTAGGCTTCATAATGTTATAGAGTTATTACACTTTTAGTTTATAATCCTAACAGCAGTAAAAAGGCAGTGTTTCTTTCATTTTGTTTAACAGTTTGGTGTTAAAATGACCACATCTTTGGTTTTACACTAATGAATGGTATTTCCTCAAAGCCTCTATATTCAGTCATTTGACACTGAAGGTTTTTACCACAACCATCTCCTCTTTCTGTGCTACAAAAAAGAACGAGGCAGTGGATTTGCTGATGGAGGTCTGAGCACAATAAAATGCGCTCAGCTGTCTCAAGCGCAGCAACTTTGACCTGAACACCCACACTCTACCCAGATGTACATCAGTGTTTATGTTCACTTCATTGCCCCTGCTAGGCCCAGAAGTAAGTGTTCAAGGAAGTATTACATTCACAAACACATTAAGTAGCACATCCAGTTTCCTGCAATTTTACCATTCCCTGAAAATAGTGTTATACCGCAGAGCCACAATGAAGCTTGGTTGTTGGGAGGAGGAAAAAGAAACAGACGAAAGACCAAATGCAGAGTCAGCTTGCCTCAAGCTAAACCAGTCGCACAGTGAGACAGGCCTGTCTAGTATTAAAACAGACAAGTGAACATTTCATTTGACATGCACGATCCACAGAGAAATGCCTGGTGAGAATTGATTACATGGTTTGTATACTAAAATACCAGTCTCAAATTGTCAATTTCCCCTTGTCCATAATTAGTATCTTATTTTCAGAAAGCAAGAGCCAAATTGGGAGAAGCTTTATTTGAAATACCAAAAGTTTTGTGTGTAAGACAGTCAGCTTTCCTTTTCAGCCATCAAATCGGTGCATTTTGAATGGCTGTTCTGCAGAACTTTAGTTTGGGTAAAAAACTGAAAGTTATAATGAGCGGTTTACATGCGCTATCCTGAGAAGCTCTGGGAAAGAAAGGGTTGCTATTCGTGAGTCACAGTGGAGAAGCTCTTCACTGAAGTGGAGGGTTTTGTAAAGCTAAAAGTATTAATTTAAAAAGAGATACTGCTTTTGATAAATAAAGGAGAGGGGATTCAAATGTTATTTACATTTACCATCTTAATATTTTTTTAATCATAGCTTTTCAAGTCTATTTCAGCTTTGTCATGGAGTCTTAAAGGGGCCCACACAAAGCAGGGGAAGGCAGAGCCTGAGTGGTAGATATTAAAGTGTAATGAAACAATAGACTTTAACTTTTATGGAGAAAGCTTGAACAAAAGTTGCTTTTCTCGCTAAACAGTGCATACTGAATTCTGATGGTGATGCATCAAGCATTGTGAAAATTTCAAAATTAGGGTTAAGTCTTTGTTTTGTCCCTTAATTTGCACAGAATGGAGAAAAGCATAGCTTAAAGCAATGGAATCTGTATAAAAGCTTGCCTGGTGGTTACCGGTGGGTGGTCACTAAAGAACAAAAAGACCGCAAAAACTACGAGGGGCTAGTGTGAAAGAAACACATTCTTTCAATCACTTATACTTTCTCTCCAGGGCAATTATGAGTAGTCGTTCTCTTCAATGGACTGGCTGCTTTTATGTTGGCAGGAATGGAGAAGGGATTTGGAGTGCCACTTCACTGAGGTACCTCTTTCAACTAGGCTGCCTTGAAAGAATTCAGTGGGAAATAATGAATATATTTGAGTGTTGCTGTATGACGACTAAAAAAAGGATTTTATATCTGTTCCAACCTCATCTAAAGCTAACAGGATCACGGAACAAGCATAGACTCCATCACACAACAATCGCGCGACAATCTTATACAAATAATATAAATGTTGTTAAAAGCTGCGACAAACTGGCGACGAAAATCTGAGCTACAGTTTTAAAGAAAGAATAAGGCTAAATCTTTGCCTTTTTTTATCGTACCAATCAGTGTTTGTCTCATGTTGCTCAAGGGGGTTGCAGCAACGACAAGAAGTCCTTTCTGTCATGAACATTGGGGTCACTGGGCTTAAAAATGAAGTCCAGCCTATCCTCACACCTCACTAATGAGAAATGAAGGAAAATCAGATAAAATTTTGGAGAGGTTCAGGCCAGCGTACAGAGAAGGAAGCCCCCCTGCTCATTTCACCTCCGCCACTCCTGCAAGCACTTGTCAGGGTTCATTTCCCCCACAGCTGCCAGGAGTACCCCTCTCGCCTTTCTACTGGAGCCAGAACACTCCCCCAAAACAGACAGAGGAACAATTCTTAGCAGAGACCCTCCAAATTAACCTAAAACCGCAATGATATGTGTAAGTTATTCCCCAGTGCACGATTCCCACAAAAGCAACTGAAAGCTTCATTACTTCATGAGTAAAATAACACATCGTAGAATAAATGGCTAACTCTCAAAGCCAAGGCAACCATGCTTTGCTTTACTCCATTTGGAAATATTAAAGCTGGCTCATGTGCTTCATTATCCCTCACAACATTTTGCACTCGTCTTTTTCCGCCCATTTCAGGATTTAAAAGCCTCTGGGCTTAACAAACCTCAATAACTGACCGCAAAGTATTTTTCATCGTATTACTCTCTGATTATACGGAAAAGTCTTCACACATTTAATGTATACTGGCCAAACACTAGATGTAATGGCTCCTGCATGTTTGCATATATAGTGTGTAACTACTGAGCAGTAAGCATAAAACATCATTTGAAACAGCAATTAGGTTTCTTTATGGCATCATGTCTGTGCTGTAACAAATGCGTTTGACCTACAAAACATACAGATAAGATGTAAAATTGGACACAGTTGGAGAACTAGTAGTGGTGAATGAAAATTAGCGGTGCCTCTCAAAAAACATTCCACGACGCAGCTCGGAGTTTGTAAAATTGTGTTTCTTATGTCATATTTCATCTCCTCCCTCAAGGATGACCTATTTTCTTTGCCACAGAGCTTCCATATTAAATAACAAGATTGATTGCTGTTAATGGGCTTATTTCATTATTCTTATTTTTAGTCATCCCCTCACCCCCTCATGTCTAATTTTAAAGTAAAACCAACTGATTTTTAACAGAAAGCGACAAAATATCAGAGGCACTGATCTGTGGAGCCAGACTTCTTTAGAATAACCATGCACTGCTGTGCCGGTGACCCGCAGAGTAAAGTAAATAGAGAAACTTCAAACTTCTGAATTAATGATCACAATACCCATATTGTAATAGGTTTTTTGGACAGCACTCTGTATTGAGAGAGGGACATAGTGAATTTTATCTACAAAGAAAAAAGGCAGTCATCAGATGTCTCGCAGTGATGTTTGGATGTAGAGCTGGCACCCTGAGTCAGAGCAGTCTGTTCTCACATGGCCCGCCAAACACACGTCTGCAGCATCCAAGCAGGCCAAAGAGGAGCCAGAGAACAGTGGCTTTTAAGAACTACTTGGACCCTAAAGGGCCACTGATCAAGCATGTCATACTATCTGGTTAATTTTCCAACTTCCATAATCAGTTTCAGGATCCTTCAATTCATCCTTACTCTTGTGATCGTTGTTATCAATAATTGGTGGAACTCTTAAAAGAAGCCTTCCTGACATGCAGAACTATATTTAAACCAGGTGTTGCTCTACAATCTGCATGTTCTTTCAACCCTCTCTCCTCCACGGCCCTCCTTGAGCCGAGACATCATCTGCTGGGCCCTTATTTGGATTGGATACCATATCCAACTCCCTGATCCATGCAATACTACTGCAGATACTTGAAAATAGATTTTTATATGAACCACTATGCTTGTAAAAAGAAATACAAGCCTGCTGAAATAAAAAATTATTTGTATTACTTTAACATGTTCTTTTCACTATAGAAGTGCTTCGTTTTTGATAGGAAGACTACAAATAACACGAAATAAAAGATGGTCTCCAAATAGAGCGCTGTAATTTGTCTGAACTTTAATTCATCTTGACGCCTGTGACCATTTCTCTCGCACTAAGCAACCCTAATTAAGGTGCCTTTTAAGAGTGAAGTGACATATATTTCTTGAGATAAAGCCCTGAATTTGTCTCTGCCTGCGAACATGTGAAAACCCCTTTTGTGTCTGGGTTGACAGAGTACTTTAAACTGCCTCTGTTACCCTGGAAACTTTTCAAGAGGTGAAGGAGAGGACAGCCAAAGTGGAGATCATCTTGGCCTAAAATTGCAGGTAAATCCTCACTTAGGCCATCCAATTTCAACAGCTTCACTATTAAAAAATAAGTTCTCTCAAAGGAATGAAAGGGCCAGAAAAAAAACCCAAGTAAAGGTTTTCTATAATTTATCTAATGAATTTAAATGATACATCTTCACATTTTCCCCTCAGACTGACTGCTAAATCTTAGAAGAGCAAGGTGCATTGTAGTGCAAGTATGTTGACAGAAGAAAAAAATCAATACACATTTTTTTTATTGAAATAAATCTCCAAGAAAATCTCCTACCTCAAGAATGCACGTCTCTGGAGCTGTATTTTCCTTGATGGACACATTGTAGAAGTTTCTTGCAAAAACAGGTTCGTTGTCATTTATATCCTGAAGTATGATGTTTACCACTGCAGTGGAAGAAAGGGGTGGTTTCCCTCCATCTGTTGCCACCACAGTTATACTGGGACTCGGGTTCTTTTCATAATCCAGCTGAGACAAGGTGGTGATAATCCCTGTGATGGAGTCTATACTGAACCAGGTATGGTAAGGACTTTGGTCTTGCAGGATGCTGTAGCTAATGTCCCCATTAGGCCCATGGTCTTTATCTCTAGCAGTTACCTGCAACACAAAGCTGCCTGGAAAAACCACCTCAGGTATGACTTGTCTGTAGACGGGTTGGTCGAATAGAGGAGGGTTGTCATTGACGTCAGTCACTTGGATGATAAAGGAAGATTCAGCCCTGAGGGGAGGTGTGCCTGAGTCTGTCGCCATGACCCGCAGCTCATAGGAATCTCTCTCCTCCCGGTCCAGAATCTGATCCACACAGACAAGATAGATGATGCTATCTTTAGTGGTCAAGGCAAACTTTCCATCCCCTCCCTCTAGGGAAACATTGACGTTGGCATATTCCCCATAGTCGGGGTCGGTGACTGAGATTCTGGCAACATACTGGCCTGGTTGTGCCCCTTCAGAGATCCTGGGAGACCCATCCTCACTAAGAAAAATGATGGTCATTGTGGGCTGATTGTCATTGTAATCTCTGACATGGATAGTGACAAAGGCATTGGTCACTTCTGGCTGGGTTGCATTGTCTTGCGCCTGGACCACCAGCTCATGGACTCTCCTCATTTCAAAGTCCAGCGGCTTGTTCAGTGTGATGATGCCAGAGTGAGAATCTATGACAAAGTAGCGGTCTGGGTCACTTTGTCTCCTATTGATTTCATATAACACCATCCCATTGTCTCCCTCATCAGCATCTGTAGCAAACACCTGCAGGATGTTGCTTCCTGGTTGAAGGTTCTCTGATATTATAGCGTGGTAGCGGCTCTGGTTGAAAACAGGAGCGTTGTCATTAATATCTTGCACGGTAATATCTAATGTCATCTGATCAGTTCTTTTAGGGGATCCACCATCAAACGCCTCCAAAGATAGTGTGTAGGCTGATTTTTTCTCTCTGTCTAGAACGGTATTGACTACCAGGTCCAAAAAGAGAACCTCATTACTTCCCCTCCTGGTCTCCAAGGTAAATGCCTGGCCAACATTTCCATCCTTGATAAGGTAACCCTGTGTTGTAAGCTGCCCTTTATCATTATCCACAGCTGGGTCAAGAGGAAATCTGGTGCCGATTGCCGTTTGCTCAGGAATTTTAAATGTAGCTCTCTTTCTGGGGAACTTCGGAGCATGGTCATTTATATCGTTAACCTTGATAGTCACTTCCACTGTCACACCTGTCATGGTTACTGCAATGAAGTTATATCTGTCCCTCAACTCTCTGTCCAAAACTTTGGCAGTTTTAATCATGCCCGTGCTTTCATCTATATCCAAATCACTGCCCACCCCGGTGCCCTCGTGGTCTGAAATGAAGAATAGGGAGGCGGTGACTCCAGCGGGAAGCCCTGCGCTTATATCACCCACAATCGTGCCTGCTGGTTGTTCCTCATCTAGCTGCAGCTCAAGAGTCCCAAGGACCAGAGGTGAATGGATGGTTATAAGCTCAAAGACCACATACAGTATGAGCACTATCCTTTTGCTCCACCAACACTCACGGTGCAAAGGATCCATTATAGACTTCCCAATACCCCCGGCAGCGGTCTTCATTTTTGCTCCTTCGATTTAAACCTGGAGACACACAAAGAGGAAAACCTGAGTAATGTGAAAAACTCACAACAGCAGGGACCAGAAAAATATTTGTGGAATATTTTTATAGTATAGTTTCAGTTAAAGAAAAATAGATATAAGTCTCAAAACACCTTCCCTTATGCTTTATTGGCTCTGTTCCTTACCACACCGCTTACAATAGGCCCAGCACCTAACATTTTCCAGCATGTCTTACTTTAGCTAATAACTCAACACCTTGTTCCCTTTTTGTACAAGAAAGCTGCAACTTGCTGAAGAAAAATCAAAACCCCAAGCCATAGCATACCACCTCAGACAGGGAGTCTGTGACTGCTGCTATTCAGCTCTAATTAAAAAGGTGTAAGAATCACTTCTGCCTGGATACCCTGCGTGTTCGCTATAGCAGTGCCATGTCTCACCATGACTGACTGGGAGGTTAGATCTTGAATTTAATATTAACAACAAATTGCGCTCTCATGGAGCAAGCTGATTTAAATTATTCCTCTGGGAACATTTGAAATATTAAACTCTCATAAAGCAAAAATATCTAGCTTATATCTTAGAGCATTAAATGTTTGTGTTCATGTGTGAAATCAAACGGGAGGGGGGGGAAAATACATAAAATCCTGATATTTGAGAGTAGAATGCCTTGCATAAATAGTAGGCAGACTTTGGCACTGAACACCCTTACAGACGTTCTGTAACAGAGATGGAGCAATGTGGAAACTGTTCAACAAGACTGTCACCATCTGCAGAATAATCCAAAACCACTAAGTGTCTGGCACACATTAAATGATTCTGTCGTTTTCATTAAATAAAAGAGACTGACTTCCAACTGAGTGCGATTCCATCTACATTTTTGTTTAACAGCTTTACTCTGAATTAAATTTGAATGAAAAATTAACAGAAGCCCAGGACAAAGTTTTAAAACTGGAAGATCTCAACATCTTAAGGAAGCCCTGCAAAGCTCCCCCCAGTGGTTTAGCAAACACCAACATGGCAACGTTCACAAAACATCTGCGTGTGAGCATGTGGGAGCGTGTGTTGGTGTGTGCACGCACTCACCCTAATGCCTCCCATGTGTCCCTGAATGCAGTGTGGTGATCTGTCTTAGCCACGGTAGAAGTAGTGTGTTTGAGTGACAGAGTAGTAGGCTACAGCAGAATTGAAGGGCTCCACACAGTCTACCTCTTTCCCTTTTTCTGGCTCTGCAGCATTGTAATTGAGGTCTTCTGGAAGTTGGCCATATGCACTCAAAAATCCAGGGCTAATTTCAGTATGCCGCGATTGAGAGCCCACAACACGGAAGATGCTAGCTTTAATGTCATAAATTGGTTTGAATTTAACATAGGGTGAGTAGTGAGAAACCTAGGAGTACTACTTGTTTAGATGAAAGAAACAGAACTGTTAAGATGTTTACTGATCCAAGACTCCTCAAAAGTTTTGCTTAAATTTGAACTCCCAGCCAGTTTGCTACATTAATTTGGAAATCATATTTGCTTTCAAAGAGACTATTATAACTGCAAATGACAAATGACAGCATCATAAAAGGCAAGCTCTACAAATCCACCATTACATTCCATATCTTGAGTTGTTTTGTGAGTGCTGTTCTTGGCAAAAAATATAAGCACATCCATGAAGGCCTGAAAATCCTGACGGCACATGAACTTTAGAGTCTCAGTATTGATTTACTTTACTGCAACACTGGGGATGAACTTTAACAAAGCATACTCCAAAGCACAAAAGATGGCTTTTCAAGGCCTAAATCTTTGACCAAATGCCACAACTGAAATAATGCATTTTGTTGAAACTACAGTGGAGGACCTCTGCAGAGCAGTGCAGCCTAATGGATATAGCAGACGCAGCTGGGTATGCTAATTGCACAATACCAGGTTAAGAAGAACATCTGATTCTAAACGATTCTCTGTGAGGCAAAAGGAGAATGATTCCTGCAATTTACAGCCACCAAGGGCACCAAAAATGTAACACAAACTGCCAGCCAACAACACAGACACTAAGTACTTTATGTCTGAAAGATAGCTTATTCATGCACATGATTTAAGGGACAGAAATCTGGAAGAAGGAACTCTTTGGAAAGGCTGATAATGGCTGAAAGCTGTTCTGTTTAGCTAATCTCACTCTAGTATGGATACAAATCCTTTCCTCGCATCACTGCTGTAGATCATCCTGAGTATTTCCAAGTGGTTAAATGTGACTAATGGGTTTAGTTCTGGTGATGCAACTACTGGAGGATTAACGCCTATGCACCTTCTACCTTGATACCAAAATATTCCATTATCAAATGGGCTACACCCTCATTGAGATTATTTTCATTTTGATGAAACTGTTGGCAATACCTTGATCAGTGACCCAGTTTTTCATGAATAGGTTTTGTGAAATGGCATAGATATCATTCTGAAAATGTATTTGCTAATTTGCACTTGACTTCATAGTTCTCCTACAATTATTGTTAGTCTTGACTCACAATCAAGACTGGTTAAAAGAAACACTGTCTCTGTTGATAAGCTATTGGAGAATATATTTAAACTAAAATCTTAAACAATCTAAAAAAAATCTAAAAAAAAAATACATTATTTCAGGTGTTCTTCGGCCAATAACCAAAGTTTGTTCTTGATTGGACTACAGTATCTCCTCCGGAGAAGTAAAACCAAATAATGCTGAAAACACTATCTTAATCCGTTTGAAACAAAAACCATTATCTTCAAAAGCAAACGTGCAGCTACACAACATTCATTAACACAACCATGTCATTCACAAGCAACAGGCTAAAAGAGACAACTACAGTGACAGACTTTGTAAAATGAGCATGTCATGATTCCAGTTAACTCAAAGAAAACGTCTGTGGTTTCGAGACCATGCCAGCCTGCCTGAGGCTCAATGGAGCCATAATGGAAACCACAGACAGAACTGCAGATTGCCTGGACATGAGGATGACAGGCTTAGCACAAAGCAAACTAAAATGCTCTAAACCTTTGCCAGACTAAGTGCTGCGTTTCTGTGCCTTGCATTAGTCTTTGAAACTTTGGTCCCTGGGCATGTAAAAAGACCAGGAAAAGCCATCACAGGCCTCAGATACATATGCACTTCCTGGTCATAACAGAGTTGAAAAAGCTCACTGGCTACTTTTTCTGGTGAACCCTTTAGCCCAGGGTGCCGAGTATTCATGACAGGTAGGATCATCTCTTTCCCATGCAAAGTAAAAGCAGCATGGGTTGGCTCAGCTGTTTGTCTAAGAAGGTCTGGATACAAAGGAGAGGAAAAAGAAAACACCTCATATCTTTGAAGATGACACTATCTGGCATTGCACTGGCAGCCCTCACGATTGCATCACTAAAAACATAAATGTGCATCAAGTACCAGTAGAAGTGATGCAAATAGTAACAACTAAGGTACAGTAAGCTGTAGAGTAGTCAATTCAGATAAGATCAAGAATGATTGTGATTTATCACGTTTTACATGGCAAGTTCCTTGATGTAGATGATAGATTTCAGAGTCAAAAAATGGATAAAATGAACTCCAGAGACAGCATCCGATTATGATACAACACCCCCAAAAGCCATCTTTTAGTGCACTTGACTTATGTTGCTTATGATGACTCTGGAATGAGATGAATCCAACCTGAGTCAGTCTGATTAGGGGGAACAAAATCTTTCTGGGTGATGTTGGGGTGACTAAGCTGAGCAAATCTTTTTTGTTTTGGTTTTTTTAAGCTTTTCTTTCTTATAAAAGTGGAATGCTAGCTTCATCAAGACCATATGCATTCCACAAAGAGAAACTTTGAGATGATTACACATCCCACTGCACCAAGGTTTTGTGACATAATCCTTGGATTTTTACAAGTGGTGAAACAAATTTTTTCTTCTTTTTTTCTCCTCTCAGTGACATGATTCATTTTAATTAAACCCAGAGTCTGAAAATGACATTCAGAGTAAAGTTCTAGACTGGAGTTACAGCAACAAAACTAATGAAAACTGTCACTGAATACAAAAAAAAGTAGTCTACTTCCAAAACTAAGCAGACATGCATCTGACTGCAAAAAAGGTAGCATTATCTTTTTTTAAAGGGAAAAAATGCTGAAATGGAGACTGCTGTTACGATCTGTTAAGGTCATTCTCCTCAAACTGGTGGTGACAAAAACAAAGGAGGAGGATGCAGTCGGTTTGTGGCTGAAGTTTTAAAAAGAACGCTAAATTACGCAACTTCACCACAGCAACCATTACAATCACAACTTACGAACGACGTGATGGAATCCCGAGGAGATTTACTTAATTAATTAATTGGTGGAAAGGGTAACCTAGTCACGGTCATTAAACACAAACCTGCAATCACAGTAACTGTGCCGTCCTGTGGGAAAGCGTTTGGTGGTAAAACTGGAGTAAAAAGCACTACGGCTGCTGCAGCTTTGGGAGGACAATACATTAACTCCATAACTGTTCTTAGAGGAATGTCTTTGTCTCAGGGGAGGACTTAAATCGGAAACGACAAAACAGGTGCTTTAATTATTCTGGCTGCATCCCAAATGCTCGTGCAAAAAAAAAAAAAAAAAATGACAACAACATTTGCTCAAATTCGACACAAAATGCAACAACGTACACGGGAAAAGCATTTATAACTCAAATGATATTCGCGTTCATGCCATTAACTTTCCATCGGTTTTATAAATAAATTCAAACTTTTTAAAGGTAATTAAAGAGCATTAATGCAATTGACAAGTGTACCGACACATGGAATTCTACTGCTGATGGATGATCTGTAAAAAAAAAAAAAAGTTGCTAGTGTAAGTCATTATGTTTCACACATCCCTCCACTAAAGCATGCGTTGCAGCTGGTCGATCGGAAGCTGTGAAGTGGTTGTGGATGCACCAGATCTAACTGGGTTACTGGTGGGGTGACGAGAGCTTTGTGATGTATACTCACATTCATCTGTTCCTCGGCGTTTTTCAGAGGACTTGTCGAGTTTTAAGCTATCCTTCTCAGCACCCCGTTATGAAGACGAAGTATGAAGGGAAAGTTACATCCATCTCAGGAAGAAAAAAAACGCCTCTTCTTTAAGCGAGTCGGGAGATTTTCTCTGCAACAAAATCCCTTTTAGTTCTTTTCTTAACTGGGGAAAATGCAAACTTGTGGCAAACTTTCCTCTTCCAGTGTACGATATGAACTTATCGGGACCCACTGCCTGACTGTCTGGGCGCAGACACACTGCTGCAGCGCGCTAAGTGAAACCAAACGGTGTGGGGGCCGTGCAGTGGACGTCCGTCTCCAAATTCTGATTTATTCAACACGTGACGGGGCGCAACCTCCTGCTCTTCTCCTCTTTACTGCTGCTGCTGCTGTGATTTCCTCAACGAGCCACACTGACTGCAGGAAGGCAGTCCAGATTCCTGCTGAACTTTGGTGCCACCATCCTATCCAAAGGGGAACTGTAAATCAGCTACTGGCAATGCTTTCCACATTGGGTTTTTTTCTTCCTTTTTTCTTGCAATAGTGGAAAAATCAAACATGTCATGAGTCTGTAAACCATGACACAGTTTAAGCTGGGACAGTACCGAGTATGAGCTTTTTTTTTTTTTTTAGAATAGTATCCCTGACAATTTAGGGAAAACAGCCAGTTCAAAACAATTATCATCAGACATTCAAGCTCTAAAATGAAAATAAAACTGAAAAAGGGTAAATTTTTAATGTAACTTAATGAAAACAGCACCAAAAGAAAACCTTGCCATCATACACAGAGTAACCCTCACAGATGTTAACAGTCAAGAAAACCCTTGAAGATATTCTCTGTTAAAGACTTTTTTTAAAAAATGCCTGTAACTTTCCCTCGCATCTTTTCCTTGCATCTTGTAAGTCTTGAAAGGAGTAGAGCTAGCATCATCTGTCAAAACCAAAGAGGAACATCACTTTTATCTCTCATCATACTGAAGTCACTGCTTTGTGCCTTGTCAATCATTGAATCATCTGAAAGTTATTGAATTCCTGTCACTTCTTATTTAGAGCTGATAAATGGTGCAAAAAGGAGAAGCCTGCTGTGTCAGCATCTTACTGAGGAACATCAGACATAAATGGGATACATGCAAGCAACTTTATGATTTATGTCACAGTCACCGAGTCTTTGCAAAACAAACTCATCTGATTTATGGTTTTTATAAAGCAGAAAATAATGTTCTGGCAGGCTGGCCACAGGCAGCATGACGAGTGCAAGGTAATGTCTTCACCACCATAGTTGAACATTTTTGCAGATAAAACTTTTTTTCTCTTGGCATTCCAGTTATGTCTCCCCTCTCTTACTCCGTGAACTGCTTTATCACCTGGAAATGGCTCTGGTGGTGGCAGCTTCTCATTAAAACTGAGACAGTGAAAGGAGGAAAGCTCACACACATGCAGGCAACGATCAATACACTCTAACAGGCTGCAGCTTTGCTTCTGGGATAATCATCTAGTTACCTGCACTAGCTGCTCCAATTTTACTGCCAGACTGGCAACACAACTTAAAAGATGTTTGGCAGAATACGTTCCTGGTGCAAAAGAACTGATTTACCATGTAAACATTCATAAAAGAGAAACACATCATTGAATAAAAGCATTAAAACAAGGTATGCATGCAAATGAATATTAGATAAATGCATACCTTGTTTTAATGCTTTTATTCAATGATGTGTTTCTCTTTTATGAATGTTTAAATCGGAAGAGCACA